>LOJH01015596.1:11600-34950 GCA_001685095.1 Ellobius talpinus | reverse complement strand
CATATACATGTACATATACATATGCATATGCATATATATGTGGAGGACTTTCTGTATATTTATGTTGGTTCTGTGCTTGCTGCTTCAGATTATGTGAGTTTATATGGACCTTGGTTACTTGATTTAGATGGCCTTGCTCTCTTGGTGCCTTCCACCTCTACTGCTTTCTGTAGTCCTTCTACCTCCTCTTCAATGAAATTACCTGAACTCTGAGGGGGAGGATTTGATGGATACCTCTCATTTAGAATCTTTCTCTCCATGTAAAGTCTGGTTGTGGGTCTCTGCCTCTTTTCCCAACTGCTGCTAGAAAAAGTCTCTCTGATGATGTCACAATAAAACACTGGTTTATGAGTATAACACAATATCATTAGGAGTCATTTTATTGATACTTTTTTACATGACTTGGAGTGCTCAGTTTTACCTTAGGTCTATGGGCTATGTAGTGTCTGGTTCTTGGTTACCTAACCAGTGTGAGGTATGGGTTTTTTCTTGTGAAGTTGGCCTTATGTCAAATCAGATATTAGGTGGCTACTTCCACAAGTTATGTGCCACTATTGCCTGAGAATATCTTGCAAGCAGGAAAGATTGTAGGACAAATTTTGTGGCTGAGTGGGTTTCCAGGTTCCTATTCTAGTAGCCTTCAGAGTAGTTTTCTTACCAAAGAAATTAGAACATAAAGGTTAAGGCTCAATACAGGTACCAGCTGGACTTCTCCATATTCAATGAATTGTGTGGCTGTTGTTGGATTTTGTCTTAATTTGTCTTTTACTTCATTCTAGACGATGCTTAAAGAAGTTAGATATCTTAGATATTCCACATGATTCTGTTATAATAAACAAATATCTCAAATTTTATGTTCTCTTAAATAAATCAATATATATATGATTATTTAATTCCATTAAATTTCTCTGTCTGGATCTGAATATCTCTATGATATCTTTTCTTAAACTTTTCTAAGCCCTGTATCTTGGCAGTCAAACCAAATAATTTTTTAACAGATAAAGAATTATCAAAATGACAAGTTTTATCAAAATGATAATTAGCAGTATCTCAGTCCCGGTTAAGTTTATTATCTCTTCATTTAATTGCTCCATTTTAAAATCATGAAATATATAATAATACAGAGATCAGACATTCTCTATCACAATTGTGTTTTCCATTTTCTTAACATGGGAAAAAACTCTCCTTTTTTTACTAATTCTTCCCTTAACAAGTTCCAATTTTCTCACCAAATCTGCCAGTGAAGATGATGAAGATGTGAGGCCTATTGCTGCTGCATAATTGGGTACCAGATGTAGCACAAGTAGTATAAGCTCAGAGACAAATATTGGGGTTCAAGCCGAAAGATCAGAAAAGCAAAGCAGCCAAGTCACTAGAGAACTCTTACCTCTACAAAATCTTCAGACTGAAAAGAGAGTCCCTGTCACACTCCACCTTATATTCCTCTCTAGTGCTGGGATTAAAGTCATGCACCATCACCATCAGACCTCTATGGCTAAAATGTGTGGCCTCTGGGATTAAAGGGGTTTGCCACCACTGCCTGGCCTGTATAAATGACTAGCTTGGCTAGCTTTGCTCTCTGATCTTCAGGCAAGTTTTATTTATTAAAATGCAAGTAAAATATCACTATACTAGAGAGAGTGTTTGAGTGATGAATATTGCATATTCAAAGTATGCAATTTTCACCAATTTTCCATTTTGCTGACACAGAAAGTTAGCATCAAGGAGACTCATTCAGGTTCAATGGCACAATTGTTTTTGTTTTGTTTTGTTATGATGCAGGTCTCATGTAGTCTAGGAAGGAGTAGAACTTAAAGAAAATGTATTAATATGTTAAGCCTAAACCATACAAAACATTAATGAAGGAAAATAAAAATAAAAAAGTAGTAGTTTCCTCGTTCTGAGAGAACTTCTGAAGGAATAAAACTCAGGATATAAGGAAGGGTTGATTTTGGCTCAAAGTTTTAGGACACAGTCCATCATTGAAAAAGAAGCATGACAGCAGGACTCTATGATATCAGAAAGCCAGTGTCTGGCAGGGGACAGTGAAGTTGATGCAGGTGATAAGCTTTCTCTCATTTTCTCATTAAGGCCAATACCCCAGCTAGTCCAAGGACTGGTATTTCCCACCTTTAGGGTGGGGCTTTATACATAGTTAATCTAATCAGGAGAATTCCTAATATGTATGCTCAGAAGTTTGTCTCATAGATAATTCTATATCCTGGAGTTGACAGTGTTATTCATCACACCATCATTAGTCCTTATTTTGGAATTTCTTCATTTGCTTTTCTTCTGAGTTTTCACTAAGTGTTATTTCCATTTCATTCAGCTGCCAACAATAGGTAATCCACTGTTCTGTATAGAGTCACTCTTTCTAAACTGCCTTTACTGTTTTCTAATTTTGTTTGGTGTTTTATGAAGAAATATGCATTTGTCTTATACTTAAATAGTTTTTACCTTTTCTAAAGCCAATTTTCTTTTTGTAATACTTTATTCTGTTTCTTCTTTAATGCACAGTTTCTCAAATTTTATGTTCTCTTAAGCTGTAAATATACTTCTCATCAACATTTTATTGAGAATTCTTTTTCTTTCTTTGTATATAGTTTTATATTGCTGCAGGGCTTCAGAATGTTGCAGGTCCCAAGACCTTAGCACAACTGACTCCATGAGAAAATAACCTACATGTTACAGTGTGGACATGCAGATTTTTTCTTATGTCCAACACTGACCAGGAAGATGTTAATCAAGGTTCATTGGTGCTATCAGAAATATTAAAAACATATATGAAAAGACATCCTTTGCATCCATCTGACTCAAGATATATAATAACAACAAAAAAAACTTTATGAGCATGAAAAAATGTAAAGGTTTAAGCAAGTTCCAGTTGTTGAAGGTGGCTCCCAGGGTGTTTCACAACAGAGAACTGATTGAAATGAAACCATTTGCATAAACTGAAAGCCACCACTGTCACCTCTGATGATGAGAAAAAAATGCTTATAGATAGCTAACCAAATTTTGGTGTCTTGCCCTGTGTCAGAAGACTCTCTCCAAGATGTAAGGCTTGCCTTCAATCAGAAGATAGAATTGGACTATTTCTCAGATGGACAACAGAGATTCCTGAGTGTAGAGATTGAAACCATCCCTGGTAACTGACTGACACCCAGCTCCTATAATTGTTCAACTAACCAGATCAGTTACCTCTCTCCAGATTTAACAATACCCAATGATCCTGGAAACAAAAGAGGAACTCATAGGTCATATTGCCTGGTCTGAAGAGACAGGCATCTGGCTTCCAGGCCAATCATCCTGGAATATGCCTCCCCACCTGTGAAAAGACCTGGGACCTCTGATTCTTATGAGTCTGATTCTTCCAGAGAAACTGAAATACAGTTGGACCTGAAAGATGTGCTCTTCAGCGTACCTTTGGCAGAGGTGAGTCAACATAGTTTTGCTTTTAATACACAGACCCAGTGAGAGGTTTCAGTGGCAACTTTCCTGGACTAGATTGCCCCAGGTTTTAAACATACTAAATGCAGGAAATAAAGATATAAATCAGGTAATTGATACCAGTCTGTTCTCCTAGTTCACCTGGATAACTACTCTGTTATCAGCACCAACTGGGCTTTTAGTTCTCATTTCAACTGGATTAATAGTGTAACCCTGCATCTTAAACTAAGGATGAGTTCTTAATTTGACTCATTCACTCAGACCAGTGGGGGGAAAAACAGGGCCCCAGAATGTAGTAGGGCATGAGAACTTAGCACATCTGACTCCAGGAAGAAAGTGCTATTTCAGATTGTGACACTCAGAGCATAGACAGCATTACCTGCCAAGACTAAAACAAAGACTTAATCCACCAAAATCTGGGAACCTCTCTAAAAGTAGCAACTTTGCTTTTTAGATTCTGTAGTTCTTCTGGCTAACTGTTCTTGGTAACTGAAGTATATTGGCATAGAATATGGCTTTTGTGCTTAAAAAGCTCATCATGATAAAGACTCAGGGCTACCCTGAGGTAGAGAGCACCCAGTGTGTTTGTTGTAGAGCTAAAATGGTTTCTATTGGCATAAATCCATGTCTAAGCAGTCTCCTCTATTCACAAAAAGTGGGTTTGTTCCATCTTGACATAGGTCAGAGAATTCAACCCTATTCCTTCAAGAAAATGACAAGAGGTTTGACCCAGGAAATGGCTGTCTATAGGATGCTTAGTCTAACCTGTGGTTACTGCATGTCCTGCCTAAATAACAGAATGCTTAACTCAGGATATAGTTGCTTGATGTTTTAAGTAGCGAGCAGGTAATAGCTCTGTTTTCTCTTTGTATCATGCAAAAGTAGTGTTTTGCCTTCTTCCAGTCCCCATTTTTGGATAGAGGTATATAAGCATATACAAAATAAACACTGACCAATTCAGTATTCACTGGATTGCCCTCCTGGTTCTATTCTACATCTGTTCCATTTCTATTTTGTATCTTTAAGTATCCTGCATAATATTTCTAATCCTCATGCCCCTACCATGGAAAGTGCAAACCCTGTCGAGGCTGAATCCTGACAAATGTTTCCATTTGTAAGATATGTAAGACAAAGTAACGAACCATTATTCTTGTTCAGATGGATTGACATCAGTGTCTTCTTATAATAAAATATGGGCTCATCTGATGATGATAAAAATATTTTATTACTGTGTAGGACCATAACACATCTTTAGTGTAAACTGCACAACAATATGTCAATTATGACTCATGCCATTCTTGTTATTTTATAAGTAAATATGTGCAAAACTGCTCCCACGCCTAGTGCTCAGCTTCTTCCAAAGAAGAAGCACAAAGGCCATCAGAGTGACAGGATCAGTGTTGGTTTTGATACACTATAGAGTCTCCCTGACATAACTGCCTAGAAAAGACCTTTGGAGGACAATAACGGACTTTCCAAAATTCACAGGGTATAGATCACTACACATCTAACCTAAACAATGAAACTCAGGCAATTAAAGCATGCTGAAAGTGGGAGAAATACTCTTCCCAAAAGAAGAGAATACCAACCTGTTATCCAATATAATATTGTTAGCCATGAAAACATGCATACACATAGCAATATACAGATTGCACAGGTTATATGTAGGAATATATGCATACATATACATGCAAATACACATATAACAACTTTTTTTTAAAAAAAGAGGCCATCAATTTAAAGGAGAGTAAGGAAAGACATGTGAAAGGTTTTGGAAAGACATTCAGGAATACAGGAAAGATGAAATGACTTTATAATCATAAAAATAAAATAAGCAATTAAAAATAAGTTAATGAACATTGTATAAGATTTGTAAGAAAAAGAAACTAACTGTATTCTTGTTTAGATGTGTTGACATCAGTTTCTTCTTATAATAACATATGGGCCCATCTGATGATGATAAAAATATTTTATTACTGTATTAAAACGTGAACATAATGAATATATATTTGAAGGGAAGGAAACACTTTCTAAAAATCATTCTATTGTTATCTATCTCAAGTTATAAATAGCTAGAAAAAATTTGTTCATGGAAACAACCCATATTTCAAGTAAATTTTTACTTTTCATGAGGATTATAGTAATTTAAACCATTCCTAATGTGATATAATTCACAAAGGAAAAAGGATTTTTTGAGATCAAAATTAAGAATATCAATATTTAAATAATTCTGTCAGCTAAAAATAGATCACATTTAACATAAAATTATCACTAGATCTTTCTATTCATTTCAAGACTCTATAGTAACTGTTTCTGAAGAAATAATGGCTTATTATTTCATAAATATGATTTATTCAGAAACATTCAATAATTATAGCAAGAAGAAATCAGTGACTCAGCTATGAAATTGCATAACATTGTTCCTCGCTGTTTTCTTCTCTGCCTAGAGAGTTATTATACTGAAAATTTTTACTATTCAGTTTTATTAAAATTATAATCAATTATACACTATGCGCCTGGATCCTAGCCTAGTCAAATTTCCTCCTCCTGTGATGTAGCCAGCATCCTAGTACAGTTAGGACTTGCTGTACTACATCTGCTTAAAGGACAGGCAAAGAAACTCTGTTTGAAAACCTAAAATAAGGAAAAAAATAGAAATAAATGAAACCCACAGACAACATCATTCTAATTGGAGAAAAGTTTGATGCAACCCAGCTGAAGTCAGAAATGAGACAGTGAAATGCCTTTCAACATTTTGCTCAAACTAGTTGAAGTAATAAAGCAAGAAAAGGGGTTTGAAATGATACAAATAGGGAAATAAGTAACACTGTTCCCATTTGCAGATGATACCATACTATAAATGAGAGAACCCAAAATTTTGGTAGCTTTTCTATATACTAATTGCATACAGAAGTGATATTTTACCTCCTCCTATTCTCAGTATCCTCAAATAAATCTAGACATCTATGAATAAAACTAAACATTGATGGGAAGTGCCTCTATAAAGATAACTTTTAGCACCTTAATAATGAGGTAAAGAAAGGCACTAGAAAATGGAAAGTGATTCCATACTCATGGATTGGTAGGCAGAATTAATACTGCAGAAACAATCATTCTACCAAAGAAATTACAGATTCAATGCAATCTCAACTGAAATCTCATTTCATTCTTTGCAGAAATGGGAAAAATGCTATTCTAAAATTCATATAGAAGTACAAAAGTCCCTTGAGAACCAAAACAATATTGAAAGAAGAAAAATCCTGCAGGGATTACAATTTAATAGCTTAAGATGTATTACAAACCCATCATAATAAAAACAATATGGAATTGTCACAAAATAGAGCTGTAGAAAAATGGAACAAAATCAAAGGGCTCAACATAAACACATACTTCAACCCACCTAACATTTGACAAAAATGTCAAAGGCATACACTGGAAAGAAACTATTTTGAAAATGGTGCAGGGAACTCTGAATGTTAGCATGTACAAAATGATCCATATCGATCACCTTCCACAACATTAACTCTAAATGAATCAAATTCCTAAATGCGAACCTGAAACAAACACTGAAATTGGTAGGAAAAAACATAGTGTGCTACCTGATAGCTATTATGGAGTGAAGAATTATCAAATAGCTAAAAATAAATCTTCCATATGACCAAGCTACTTATCCTTGGCATAAGTTAAATGGACTGGACATCACACCCCAAAAATATATGTCTAAGCATGGTCATTGCTGCTCTATTCTTAGAAGCCAGGAATTGGAAATAATCAAAATCACCTACAACCACCAGATGACTAATTAAAACATGATAAATAAATACAATAAATACTATTCAATAATAAAATAGAAATGTAATTATGAACTTTACAGGTAAGTTGATGGAACTAGCAAAGTTCATATGGAGTGAGGCAGCACAGACCCAGAAAAATAAATGCTACATGCTCTCTCTTATTGGAGGCTCCTAATTCTTTTCTTTTAAGATTTATTTATTTATTGTGTATAGTGTTCTGTCTGCATGTATGCCACTAGACCAGAAGAGGGCACCAGATCTCATTNGAGCCACCATGTGGTTGCTGGAAATTGAACTCAGGACCTTTAGAAGAGCAGGCAGTGCTCCTAACCTCTGAGCCATCTCTCCAGCCCCAGGCTCCTAACTCTTAATCTGACGGTATGAATATATAGGTTGTAATATCTACAGAAATCAGAAGTGTAAATAGGGACCATTTCCAGTATAGGAATTGGGAAACAATACAGAGTTGAATAGCATGGTACAAGTAATGTGATCATGCAAATGACAAAAGGGGACCTCTTAGGGAGGGATAAAAAGGAAAATACAGAATAAGATAGGAAAAGGTTAAAGGAACTGGTAGGAGAAAAGAATTTGATATGGGAAAAGGAAGTGGGGGTCTTCATTAGTAAGGAGGAGGAATGTAAGTACAGAAGAGAGAGGTTTCTATCTACAACAAATAGAAACCACTACAGAAAACCTACAACTGATCAATATGAATAGTTTTTCAGCAACTCTGGAATCTAAGGCTCAGGAAACCTTGCAGAAGAGAGGACAGAATGGTTGTACAAACCTGAGGATCAAGGGCTTTGTCATGAGGTTATGTTTCCCAATAATATCAGAGTCTATACCTGCAAATTTTCATCAACATGAACAGCCAAATGTGAGTTGAACAAGAGAAACACCAATGAAATGTCAAACTGAACCAGGAAATGCCCATGAAGCCTCAACAATACACAAAGAAACACTGGCAGCTGATTAGAGCTAGGAGTGGAAGAAATGGCCCTCTTCAGAGAAGAGCATACCAATGTAGTTCAGTATTAAATGTTTATCCCTGATATAAGTCATAAAAAACATTCTATGAACTCAAACAGTTATATAAACATTATATATATGTACAAACATACATATATACATATATATGTATGTATATATGTACAATGTACTGATGAAAATAAGGCCATGAATTTGAAGAAGGATATGTAGAGGCATAAAGGATACCTTGCAAAAACAAAAGAGAAGGGGGATTGGTTTTAATTAAAATATAATAGAAGAATAAAGAAACACCAGTAATTATTAGAATTTTGAAAGGCAAAGAGACAATAAATATAATAGACATTATTAGAGGCAATAATTCTATCCCCAAGAGCCATAGAATGACAAAAAACTTTCCTTTAAGTTATTGTTCAAGAAAATTTCTCTTCAAGTAAATCCTGAAACTTTATTTGCTGTCCTTGATGCACTTGTTTTCTCCCGGACCTTGAAGGTAAGACTCTATTTGTATAATTAGCACACTCTTCAGACCAGGTACTTGACAGAATCAAACAGAAACTGACCTGAACACTTTCTAACTGAGGGCTCTCTCTTAAATTATTAGAAGGCACCATGATAAATGTTAGAGAAGAAGAGCAATTAATATTATTAACTAACTCTAAAGATTATGAACTACAATGCCAAGCCTAAGAAGACACACTTAGTGGTGCATTAGTGGTGCTATCATATCATATCACTAAGTGTCTAACTGGACTTAAAGCCTATGCAATAAGAGGAAGTTCATTACTAGTCTGTAAACTTCACCAACTGTGTATGACTGGAGAGATCTTAGACTATGAATGGGAGACTTTAATTCTCATTTTCTTAGCCAGCACCGTTTCCAACTTTATTCTCAATATACATATTTATATGCATAGATAATTGTAGTTTTCATAGTATATCAAAGAATCTTCAGCAAATGGTGACTATTATATAGATCCACAACTTGTCAAAATACAGAGAATAAGTAACCACTTAATATCTAATACCAACGGAATCATCCAGAAGTGAACCCCTAACACTAAGGATAAGAAGAACATTAAAGAAGAGGTGTTGGAAAGATCATAAAAGTCCAAAGAGAAGAATATGTTTGATAATAAATTTATAGCTGTGTAATCTCACCAACGGAGTTTCCAAAATAAGATATACATAATTATCTACAAGTTGACATACTAATGGAGAAAGGGTAATTTCATTGGGGCCATCTTAGATGAAGTGGTACATACAATTTATAGGTATGTATAGACAAAGCATTAGTTTTTTAAAAAGAAAAGCTTTCTAGTATGTTAATTTTTATGTCACATATATACATGCACATGCATATACATCTATAAATGTATATACATATACCTTTGTGAATGTAAGTATGTCCTCAAGCATATATTTATATTTCAGTTACAGTTAAAGAAGAAGAGGTCATAAATTTAAAAACCATTTGAGGAGTATAAGGGGTAGAAGCCATATAATAATAGAGTATTCATAATGAAATTTTTATAAAATTTAAACAAAAAATTAACAGAAATATTTAATGCCATTTTCTTTAAACCTTAACATATGAAGAGTAAAATCTTACCTGAAGTTTCAGAATTTATAAGTAGGTAATAAGGTCACAGGGACATAAATTAATATAGAAAATATAATAATGATAAAAAGACAAATTATAATTTGTGAAAATTACTTTTAAATTTTCTTTGAAAAGAAATATACACATTTCTTACCAAATTCACTATCTCAAATGCTATATTACTCAAAAGTATGTATCTGTTTATAGGGACTGAATTCAGGGAATAAACCTGAGAATATGTTTAGCTAGTATGCAATTGCCTAACTATAAACATTTCACTTTGGAACAACAGTCCATGTAGAGAAGATAGATTATATATAGATTTCATATTTCACTTTTTTACAGATTTAAAAGCTCAGTCTTACCAGGTCTCTAACTCTTTATCTGGTATCAGAGTATGGCTAATATTTAACTTCAGGAAAGTACTTTTTCATCTTTCAAATGAACTTTCATGTCAATCTCTGAATTCATGTAACATAGACTAGGCTGAATGAATCCACTGTATTCTTCACACTATGCCTGGGATATTCTTATAACACTAATGTAGTAATAGTATCATCAGTGCTCAAATCTCTCTAGTATTGTCTCCGTTTTCTCTCTCTCTCTCTCTCTCTCTCTCAACTCAACGATTTCAAGGTCCCTTATACGTGAATCATATACTCTCCTTCTCTATTTTTATCCTTAAATTGGGAAATCTTAAAATGTTTAGATTTTTTTTTCATTCTCTCCTCAAACAAGAATAACAACAAGAAAAGCAAGTTGCATTCCTGTATTTAACTCCAGGTTCTGGGAATGCCAAAATGCCCTCAGTTTTTTTAAAAGCACAGACCATAGGAGACATACCCTTCTCACTCCAAATCATTGTGCTTGCTTTCCACTCTATTCTTTCGTATTTCTGCCTTCTCCTCTTCAGTCATCTCTGGATTCTTATTGTTTTCAACCAGTCCTTTATGGTACCTGAAAAACATTTATAATATTGATCATACTCGATTTTCACAGAACTATTGAGTTAGTTCATTTCTGTATTCGAAACTTTTATAAAAATAATTCCCTCCAAAGTGCATATGCAGAATGACTGTAATGAATATGTCTATCCTAACTAAGTGACAGTAAAGAAAAACTAGGGTTACCACAAGAAAATCAAATTCTACTACCAACATTATTGATTCCTATATTACTGATGGTATTTAAGGAGTTGGATTGTACATCAAAAAGTTCCTGATAATTCATAAAAACTGTCAACAAAATGAATTCAAATGGCAGCTTTAGTAATTAGTTTCTTATTTAAATCTTTCTTCAATGCATATTTTGTATATTATATGTGATTTTGCTTGATTTTGAGTAATTTTGTTCCTGAGTGGTTGAGAGTTAAAAAGAACTTTCATTATGAGACTTTAATAATATTCTTCTCAGCAAGAAATTGTTCTTCTAAAAAATAAGTCTGCTCTGTTATTACTGTGGAGTCTTTATGCCCATTTAACAGTTTCTTTGTTTTTTCTTGTAAAGGCCTGAGCCTACATAGAAACTTCCATTACCTAGCCAAGGGTCTATCCATAATTGCAGCTCTTATCTCCAATGTAAAGCAAAAATCGGTTTCTATTTTAAATGGACACAAAGCTACCAAGTGTGAAAAATTCAAGACCACAGCAGCCTTCAGTTTAATATAAACATGTAAATTAGACTGTGTGTTAATCTCAGGCAATGAGGAAGAGGCTCCTTGTTTTAAACAGAATCAGTCAGTCAGTATGAATCGACACCATACACAACTGCGATTCTGCTAGGACCAAGTCCAGTCAATCTGCTCTTCTGACCCCTTGATTAAATGCAATTTGCTGAAATTTCATTCTTTATATTCTCTTGATTCTGCTGACATGTTTTCCCCAACTCTTTTCTATGCTTCTCTTCTCACTGTGTTTTTTAACTTTTTCTTCTTTCTCAATTCCTATGCATCCTGTGGCCTTCTGTATTTCAGTAATACTGCCCTCACTGTCTACTACACCCCTATATTATGTGACATGCTTATCCACAGTTTCCTTCTGTGTCCTTTATGCTCCATGTCTTCTGTTATATTGTTGTTTTGCAATTCCTCTGAATCTAGTGCTGTATGCCACCTTACAAATCTGTTTATTGAGTTTTATCTTCATTTATGTTTGGTGATGGTTAACATTGTTAACAAGGCAGTTTTTCTGTTAGAAAAAAAAACTTCTGGGCCTGTCCACAAAAGGGTTTGTAGATGAAGCAACTTAGGAGAATCAAGCTAACTGTTAACTGAAGTGTTCAATGAGGTGGAATCATGACAAAGCAAGCCATTGTAGTTGGAGTTCTGACACTTTTTTTTCGGTGTTTCAAGACAGGGTTTCTCTGTAGCTTTGAAGCCTGTTCTGGAACTAGCTCTTTTAGACCAGGCTGACCTCGAACTCACAGAGATACACCTGCCTCTGCCTCCCAAGTGCTGGGATGAAAGACGTGCACTAACACCTACCTGACTATCTGCCACATTTTAAGACAAAGGAAATACTACAACACAGAGACTTTTATATTGAACTGGTCTGCCCTACTAGGTAATTCTGGAAATGGGGGACATTAAAGGTATGAGATAATGGAATTTCAGTCCTGCCCAGACACTTTTCCAGCCACATATGCACTTTCTACTTGTATGTCATGTGTGTTGGCTTCTATTCTCTCATATAATAAAAGGCTACAAAACAATAGGGACTGAGATCAATGGCATTAGGCACTGATCTTGCTGATACCCATCTGTGGAATGAGTCAACTTTCCTATCCAAACTGACAATAACTATGTGACTCAGTTTCCCAGAAATTCCCCCAACATCATCATTGTTAGTTTTAGTTGTAAACTTGATACAATGTAGGGTCACCTAAGGAATGGAGTCTCAATGAGGAATTGTATAAATTAGGTTGACCTGGAGTCATTGATCTGAGAAAAACTTTTAATTGAAATAATTGAGCAAGAAAAACTCAGGAAATGTGGACATCGGCATTTCATGGCTAATCTATAATCATAAAATGTAATATCTCTAAAAGAGATTTCATGAAAAGGCAAGAAAAAGAAAAAAAGAGAAAAAGAAATTGGTATATGCTCTTTTAAAGTAGGAATAATCCATACTGTGTTTGAAAAACAAAGAATATATGAAGTAGATCATATATAAATCCACATATACATGTATATTTGGCTGTATGTATTATACTTTAATATATTCAGTGATTTGGAAAACATATGCCTCATGTTCATGAAGCTTTTGGTAAATATTATGATAAATCATTGAGTCTGTGACTTTCGTCCTTTATATTTGATCATCTATAATTTATTTTTCTTCTGCACTGTGTAGTTTCCTATTCACTTTTTATATTTGTGCATCTCTTTTGTTTTGTTAATTCTATTTTTCAAACCTTGTTTCATCACTTTCAGTTATGTATTAATTTGAAGTATCTGTCATGGTTCTCCAGTGGAGCAGAACTGTGAATGAATGCATAGTATAAGATAATGTATTATATTGGTTTACTTGACATTGTCAGGGTAGTCCAACAATGACTGCAGAGTCTGAGAGCCAGGTAGCTGCTCAGTCCAAGAGACTGGATGTCTCAGTAGTCATAATCTTGGTCTGATGCCTTAGAGTATTCTTAGAGAGCAACTGGTCTTCAATGCATGTAGAAGGATGAAGAAGGTAGGTTTTGATGTCAGTCACAAACATTAATAGAAGTGGGACTTACTGTGATGTAAGAGATGGACAAAGTAAAAGATCTTTGCAGCTTGAAGAGAAGGCAACAGAAGAAATAGCAGGCAAAAAATAATATTTCTCCCTTGAGAACATGTGCCTCAGGAATACACTGTCCATGTTTGAAATGGGTCTTCATATAACTTGATGAAAAGAACTCTTTACTGTTTTTTCTCCAGTGGTTTATCTTTTAGTTGATACCAGATATAGTCAAGTTCATCATCAAGACTAACCATTGCATAAGGTTTTTAAACTGTTTTTACTTATTTATTCATTTGTTTTTGTTTTGTTTTGTTTTGTTTTCCGAGGGCTTCTCTGAGTCGCCCTGACTATCCAGGAATTTTCTCTGCACACCAGGCTTTTCTTGAACACATAGAGATCAACCTGTTTCTACTTCTCTAGTGATGGGATTAAAGGCACGTGTACTTAACCCAGCTCTTCCTTCATGTACTAACATAGTTACACCAGATTTGTATAATTGTGCTATTTTCATAAAATTAGCAATTTTACAAGAAATTCATTTGTCAACAATTTTGTGTGTTAGAGGTTCAAGTTAGCATGACTGAGTTATCTATTTGTTTAGGGTCTTATATATCTGAACTGAGCTGCTAATTGTTTTGTGATCACATATGATATTGGGGTCCCTTTGAAAGCAGATTCTTCTCTATAGCAGATTTTGGTTCCTGGCTTCAAAGCATAGAATTCTAATTCCTAGAGCTTCTCAGTTGACTCCAATTTCACATCTGGAAATGTGAAAACCCATGTCAAGGAAAACATACATGTTGATATCCTGCTGCAGGAGCTCTTCCGCTCCTTCAGCCAATAGCCTTTAAGATACCAGCCCACTGGGGCATGGTCTCTTTGGCTTGAAAAAGCAGTGGTAGCCGTGTGCTTCCTCTCTTGCTTCGAAATCCTCTTCCGGCTACCAGACTCTTTTCCTGGTCGTGCAGAGGGCTGTTGTCTAAGACGGTGATCTGTAAATTTTTCCTTTAAATAAATAACCCTTTTATTAATCATAATTCCAAACTGGTGTGGGATTGTTTTGTAACTTACTCCTTTAATATCCCTTCTAGGAAGACAAAACAATCCCATGAGGCTAAACATTAAAAATGAAAGGGTCAATTGCAATTGTCGCTCACTTTTCATATCACTGAAGAGAAGACCTTGAGATTGACCTAGCAGCATGCTCACATTCATCTGAGTTGGAAAAGTCAACTATAGAGTATATATTAATGAATTTGCAGCCATTTTCATATATCATATGCAGCAAATTAATCTCTTCTACACTCCTTTTCTTTGTGATTATTTATTTTACACATTTTACTACATTGTTTCAATTATTGTCTAGTAATTATCAGATCTTTCTTGCTTTCTTTTGATAATGAGGTTACTTTATATACATACAAGCTAAAGTAACACTAAGATTACATTTTCATTTCAAACTTGTATCAGGGTTGTGTCTTAAGGATGCAAGACCAACAACAAAAGGACCTAATATTTGTACATTTTAATCTACCTCTAAAAGCACTTTGGAATGTATATGTAATTAAATAATTATCACATTTTACTTTTTAAACAATTGCTGATATTCCAATAGTTTTCTTTCTCTGACTTTTTATGAAAATAAATACTCTAAAAAGCTACATAAGTTCTTTTATAACTTTGGCATAAGATCTAATTATTATTAACCTTACACCAGTATTAAACAAAGCTATTTTTAATGACCCATTAACTACTATTCTTATTAGGGAATTAAGATACAAATTACTATAGATATTTTGCCTCTGATTCTACAATTAACAGGTTTATGTCTTAGAGTGTGAGATAATAGAGAAATATTCCAAACCAAATAAATGTATGAAAAGTCTTTTAATGGTCTTTGTGTCTAGCACGGCCCATCACTTTAACGTAAGATTAGTCTTATCCTGCTGTGTTGGACAAGAAAATCTTTCTTTTGGGTCAACAGTGGTTCAGGGGCCTGCTGTGATTTCCTCAATTCAATAGCTATCAGCTAGTCTGCTGACTATCATTTGAGATAATAAATCTTGATCTTCAACATCATAGAAGTCAATATCCACTTAAGTTAAGAAAACCACAGTGTTTTCTCTTTATTGTAGAACAAGAATTGCATAGACCTCACTCAACCTAATCAAGTAATCTATTTACTCTTGTTTATTCCCTTCTGAAGTGTCTTGAATGACTGGAAAAATGCTGTGGACAGTCATTAAATTTTCAGGGTTCAGTGATTTACCTCTAAAAACAATTTTCCTATTTATACATTGGTATTGCTGCAATGAAAGTTATAAGATTTGGATTTGCTTATTTTATAATTGTTCATATCTTGTATGAAAGAAAATTATTCATATATTTGCTTATATTTTAACTCTTTTTTAAAAACTACAGTTGCTTATAAATATTATTTTGTAATAATATCACCATCTACTATTTAGTCAGATTAATCTTTTTTTAAATCTAAGTTTTCTGACAAGTACCTTCTAATTTGCAATTTGGCTTTATAAATCATGTATTTATTCTAAAATGTAAATGTTAAATAACCTTATAATAATTTTAGAATATAATCATCTAAAGGCAAATACAAATGATTTACCCACTACCCCAGGTTCCCTTATTTTTTGTATAAGCAATTTTAAGTGTATAATTGTATTTCATAAAAAATATAAAAATATATGCATCACTCATTCATAAAATGTGCATAGTTGTAAGTTATTTGCCTATCAAAAGAAATAGAAAACATGGCTGTTTACAATGGTAGAGCAATTGACTACCAAATCAAATGCCCACTGTGCCATTTTCAGGACAATACAAAGATACACATGCACACACACACACACACACACACACACACACACACACACACACGGAATGTAAAACAGGGAAATCAAGTGAATTGAATAGATGTTTGAGATTACAAAATATGTACATAAATGAGTAGACAAATAAATAGACAAAGGATCAGGGAAAGCACATGACCTTCTAGCAGAAAACTATGAAGAGAAATAGGAAAAGCATAAAATCACGTCTTCGATCCTGTACTATAAAGTTTACTCTACAGAGGCTTTCAGGGCTGCTACGGTTCATGAGAAAGAAAGAAAATATATTCTATTCAAAACGTAGCTCCATAGAAATGACTTGTAAGCAGCAAAGAGAAGAAACTAACTACCAGTAAAAATGACCTAATAAAAATGAATATTTATATTCATAGTAAAACCAAACCAAACCTCTTTTCCTCATGCTAGGACTATAAAGAGGAACACTACTTTGCATAGGTAGCATTCACATTATCCTGCCACTCTTAGTAGATTAATGTCCTGAAAACATTAAACATTTATTTCTATGTCAACATCATAAAGATAGGTTTCTATGTGCAATCTCATGTGAAGAAAGCATCCTTTCTAGTGATCAAAGCAAATTAATGAAACATTCAAACAAAATGTGTCATGTAATATGAAGTCTTGATTTGAAAATTTTGAGTTTCCTTTTTCTATTAAGTCCCTTATTAGCAGAAATGATACCATTTTCTTAATATCTATAAGTTGATCATCACATAGTAACAGATTAGTAAAGTTTGATTATTATATATCAATATCTAATTCTATCTCCTTGCTCTTGTAAAATGCCCTGAACTTTTTGGAATAAAGTAATATAATTTTTATAAAATAATTTCAAATGGTTCAGCATAGTAAGGAGGCCACTAGTTTTTTACTGGCCACTTAGCCCCAAAATAATCACACAGAAACTGTACTAATTAAATCACTGCTTGGCCCATTAGCTCTAGCCTTTTTATTGGCTAACTCTTGCATATTAATTAAACCAATTTCTATTAATCTGTGTATTGCCATGTGGCTGTGGCTTACTGGCCAAAGTTCCCAGTGTCTGAACCCGGTGGGCTACATGGCTTTTCTCTGACTCCACATTCCTTCTACCTAGGTCAAGCCAGTTTCTTTATTCATTAACGGATAAAAGCAACACATAGAAGGACCTCTCATAATGACCTCCCACATCATTTCCCCTTTTTTGTTTAAACAAATCTGAATGTTTTAACTTTAACACAAAAAATTATATATAACAAAACAAATATCAAGCAATAATTACAATTACAATATTTATATCTACTTTTTTTTATCATAACTAAGAAAAACTATCAAAGTTGCCCAGGGTGACAGTGTAGCCCCTGGCTGATGTATAGCAGTCATCAATACCAGCCATCATCAGTAGTTACTTGGGCACAGGAGCTGAGACTATGTCAGTGCCTCTGGGGACAGGGATGACACACCAACAGAGAACCACAGCAGTATGTCACTTTGCAGGGAACAGTGTGGGGCTTGCCAGTCTTGTTCCTCCAGTAGCCTCTCTGCACAGGGACAATGGAAAGTTTGGCAAACATGATGGCCCCTTAGATGGCAATGGCTACCTCCTTGGAGCACTTAACACCACACCGAGATGAACATGGCCATCATAGTCCCTTATAGTGATAAAAGCCTAGAACCTGGTCTGCTGGCCTGCCCTAGTCTGCATCTGCAGTAGCATGATCTTCAGAACCTCATCCTTTGGGATGCTCAGAGGAAAAAACAAATCAATAATCTCGGATTCCTTAATGGGTGCGGAGAACAGGTAGATCTCCTTTAGGGACTTGATTTTCATGTCCTTAAGCAGGTGGCTCAGCTTGGTGATGGGGATCCACTCCTTGTTTTCAGCTTTACCTCTGCAAGCCCCATGGCCTGGGCCTCTGTGAAGGCCTCCAACATGACTGTGGCCCCTAAGACATCTGTTGAATCCTCCACAGAAGCCTAAACAGCCTCCTAATCCTGCCTCCCCCATGCCCTACCCCTGTTCTCCAGACCCTCCTGCTGCACTGGCATCATCTGCTGTTTGGTGTTTTCCAGGAGAAGAATAAGGACCTCCCACACAAGTTCAGAAAAAAGCATTTTGAGTTAAATTCTGACACTAAAAGGAAATAATATCTCAACAAATTATCTGATCTTTTAGCTCTTTCATTATGATTCTGTTGAGTCCTTCATTTATACCAACTTTCTTTAAGTAAATCATTTGAAAAGAAAATTCTGTATTCCCCAAAGGCAACCCATAGAAACAGAGTCTCAATTTTGAAGTATTAACTAGAACTCAGAACTAGATAGTAACTTTCCTAAGAATTAAAATATATGATTCATGATAGGAACAGATTTCTGACAAAATCAAATCAACTAATCAAGCAGTTTTGGTGTGACTGCAGAGAAGCAACATATCTAGCAAACCACAAAATTCAGGGACTACACATCCATAGAATTACTCTATGCATGAGTGTAACTATTAGAAGAGGTAAGACATTCTGCAACAACTATAGGCCAATTACACATGTATTTTTTATTTTTTTATTTTTTTGCAGGGGCCTCCCAAACATGATTTCTCTGTATAACTTTGGAGCCTGTCCTGGAACTCTCTTTGTAGACCAGGTTGATCTCAAACTCACAGATATCCACCTGCCTCTGCTTTCTAATTGCTTGGCATTAAAAGTGTGCACCACCACATCCCAGTTACATAAATATTCTTATGTAGTAGTTGTACCGAGAAGAGAATAATCATTGTTAGATTTCAGCAGAAATTAGAACAGAATGTTTTTTGGAAACCAAAGAAATTGAAAAGATCCTGTATATGATGCAGCAAATCCAACTTATGATGATCATAAGAGGGTTCTGTTCTTGTCTTCGCAGGAAAATACTCATTTTCAAAGAGTCAAGACACCTTGGACATCTAGCCTAAAAATGAAAAGATAACTATCCAGAAAGAATCAACAAGCAAAAAGAAATCTGACTTATGATGCTGTATCATATACATGGTAAAATTTTATTTTCTGAACATGTATTCATCTCTACTTAAAAATCAAAGCTAGCTTCGGACTTGGACAATGGCTATCCTTATCCAAATCCAAGCATTTTTTTAAAAGAAAAATTCAGATTTTTTTGCATCATATCAGGAACCATCTGGTATGAAACAGAAAGAAGATAGATTTTGAGGAAATATTTTACCTTTTCACCATGCTCATTTTGTCTATATCATGTCTTTCATTGACTATATGTCTACATGAATAATATTGAAGTTTTCCACAATGAAAAGCATATTTTCCTACAGTAATCTTTGAAGTTTCCAGAAAGAAGATAGGACCCCACAACAACTCCACCTGATCAATACGATGTCATGATGCTGATAGCACTACTATGAGACTGGCTTTTGGGTTCCAGCTGCTGAAATGGTGCACTTTCTTATAACATTCTGGTCAGAACTCCAAATAAGAACTTCAGAAAATCTCTATAACCTACTCAGAGACCCTTTGTAATTATACAAAACAGCAATCTTGAAACTTAATCATTATTTTATTTTACATGATCCCATAGAAAGAACATGGCCCTCATGACAGCTCAAAGCAACTCTAGAAGACTACGTCCCCTCTTCCGACAAAGTTTGTTCTCAGGGTTAGGGATACAATTTAGGTATTTAGGGTTGATTATTACTCTTATAGAGTTGTGGGTTGGGGTGGAAATTATGTAGGCCCAGAGATCTACTTGAAAAAAAGGGAGGGAAAACTGGATGGGATAATAGGTAGATTAGTGTGAACTTGCTCACACTAATAATAATAATAATAGTGAGAATAGAGTGAATGCTTGTGACCTATTATTTATGGACAATTTATATTGGTATAGATTTTTTGTATAGCGATACAAGTTTAAATTATATGTGCTATATTGAATATGATCCTATTTCTGTTTACAACATTAGTATACCTATGTAAAGTTATTTTGTCAGATTGTATGCATGCATGTTTCTACCTCTGTTTATAACATTTTGTATATTGATAAAATTTTAGGATATGTTTATAATATTGCATTATATATTTCTACCTCTGATCAAGATATTTACACATTGTTTACACTTTAAGGTCATTGTCCTCCTTTGCTGCACAGTTGTCTAAAGATTGTTTAATATTCTGATATGAAGTCTTAATCTTTGAGTTATAAAGTTATTAAGTATTATATAGGTAGTCATTCATGTTTGTTATACTTAGGTTCTTTAGCTGCATAGAGATTATATCCTGCATAGATAGATAATCTTCCACCACTTCAAAGATATGTAGAACATGGCATTTAAATAGCTTAGGATTCTGTTGACGTGAAGTACAATTGCTCCTGGCAGCACCAATCTATTCCTGAAAGAGTGTTGAGCACAAAAGGCACTCCACTTGGAGTTTGTTTTCTTCTCAGCACAACTGGTCTTTGGGCAAGGAATTGCCCATACCTCAACCACTGACAAATTGTGCAGTGTCTTGACTGGACAAGCAGGATACAAGTAAAAGATTGCCAAACCTTGCCAAGACAGGTAAGATGGTTTTGAAATTTTTCCTGCATCTGGAAATGGTCTGCCATTTAGTCTAGGCCTTAGCCAAATTTGGTTGCTTCAACATTACAAATGAGTCTTTGGGTGACTGCTCAGGTAGCTGGTTGTCTCTATCATCTACTGCACATTTTGGAAGCTCCTTAATTGCACTTCCTGCCTAATCAAGTAATATAAGTCCCTTCTCAGGCCTTCAATGCGGGTAAGATAGTCATAGTTACATTCCTCTTATGATCTAGCCAAGCCATTCACAATACAAGACTTAGACACCTTAGCATAGAATGTTTATTAAAACAATTAGCATAGTGTATATAGTTTTGTATTGGGTTTGGAACTCTTTTATTTAAACAAAAGAGGGTTAGGCTGTGAGAGTTCCTTCATACAATAGCCTTTGAGATACCAGCCCATGTGGACATGGTCTCTTATATTATAATTGCTGAGGTAAAGCAAACACTCATTCTCTTGATTCTAGCTGCTGGAGTCAGTTCCTGTTCCATGTTCATGCAGAGGACTGTGATCTAGGACTGTGATCTGTAAGTCATCCCCAAATAATTAACCCTTTATTATATGCAGTTCTGAGATAGTA
Source organism: Ellobius talpinus (assembly GCA_001685095.1). Classification (NCBI taxonomy): domain Eukaryota; kingdom Metazoa; phylum Chordata; class Mammalia; order Rodentia; family Cricetidae; genus Ellobius; species Ellobius talpinus. Next base: position 13,389 of record LOJH01015596.1, on the reverse strand, counting down.
TGGGATTATTTTGCAAATTCCATTTTCAGACAGGGAGGATGAGGAGGAGATCAAAATAATCACAGAATTCAGCAGGATGGAATTATTTCTTAGGGGATTCCAAAACATATGTATCTCAAAGAAAGCCATGTTGTTGGATTTCTGTTAACCAATTATAATTACCTTCATAATTATATATTATATATTACATATTATTTTATTTCATTATACTTATATGTCACGTATAATTATCTTTATAATGAATAATATAAATATAATTATAATTATATTTATGAACATTAAAGTAATTGAATATTTTACTTTCCTCAGAAATAAATTTTTATGTATATTATATATAATTTTTATATACATGCATGCAACATAATGGACATACAATATAAGTACATGTATGCATTTATATGATATGATGCTGATTTCCCCCACTAAAATGAGCATTATTAAATATTTTTAAAAAGTTAGCAAAAGAAAAGAACAGAAATCCAATTTATATTAGACATGTGAACCATAGAATAAAACAATACTTCAAGCATTAGTAGTAATTACTAAAATATTTTAGAAATTGGATGACCTTTGGATTGTTCTTGTTAAAGACCCTAATTTCTTTTAGGTAGTTTTCTGTACAAATTGAGTTCAAGTCTACAAATGCATTCAAGCATCAAATGCAATCATTTGTCTATTTATATAATTACTAAAAAAGAAATAAATAAATGAAGCAACCTGAAACTCCAAAGATATGGATATTTTAATACTTGTAAGAAATAAACAATAGTAGCATTATTTATATATGTGATAAGTATATTTGTAACAGTAAAGCTCACAAAATAAAGTTATAACATAAAACTGAAGAACTTGCTTAAATATTCTACAAACCACATATATATATAGTCTTTCTATCTGACCTGAAAAGAGCATTTCACACTAGCATTGCCTCCAAGATGAGGATATCCATCTAGCTGGATAAACAGCTCCAGAAATCAATGGGATTAGAAGTTGTAGCTAAATCGCCCACAGATAAAATGTTAGAGTGTTAACGGCTCACAGATGTGCAAGGTGAGGTGGCAGCAAAGATAAGGCTTCTACTGAAGTCACACATTAGCAAAAGTGTCATTAGATCGTACTATAAAATACTACATTACACAATGTGAAATCTCACTTCACCAGAACAAAGCAGCAGTTATCAATGAATCATTCTTGGTGCCTGCCACTATAAAGATTGCAGTCAACTTGAAAATTTACTGTTTATGAAGAATAATGCTGTTTATATAGATCAGCCATTTATTGATGGATTAGCTTGTATTAAATATGATTCTGCTTTTTTTCTGCCCCTCTTACTCTGATATCTCTATTCATATTCTATTCCATTTTTGTGTCATGTGACATATTTTGATGATATTCTTTTCCTTGTCACAACTCCTCTTCTAATCTCCCAATAGCAACTATTCCTCCTCTATGAAACATGAAAAGCAAACAAATAAGAAATAACCCAATAATAATAGTTACCAAAGCACAACAAATAAATAAAGCAAAAACCATGGAGTCTATTTTGTGGTGGCCAACAACTTTGGGACATGAGCTTGACCCCATGGATGATACACCTAGTGACGTCTGTTTAACAAAACCAATTTTCCATTTCTCAATTACAAATCTATGATAAACTAAATACAGATGGAAATTACTCAAAGTGTCTGTTATTCCCAGAAGTCCTATCACCTTATTCCATGTATTTTCTACATCTGGGAAATGGAAATTGAGCTTTTATAAAGATATCTTGAGTAGCCTGTAAGATAAC
>LOJH01015596.1:0-11500 GCA_001685095.1 Ellobius talpinus | reverse complement strand
GTGTGTGTGTATGTGTGTGTGTGTGTTTTATACTGTTTAGGGTACATGTATCAATGTGGCCTCATTGGAAATCTAAGGCATCTTTTGGAATACTCTTTGGCTTCCAAAAATTGAGAATATCATTAGCTATGACAAGCTTCCTTGATAGTTTAAAGGAAAATGGCCTCCATGGACTTATATGTTTGAGTGCTTAGTATCCATATAGTAGAACTATTTTGAAAAGATTTGGACATATGGCATTATTAAGGGAATTACGTGAGTAGGGCCTTTAACCTTTTAAAATACCAGGCCAGGCCGAGTGATTTTATATTTGATTGCTGCCTTAAAATCAGTTTGCAAAGCTCTCAACTACTGTTCCTATGCCATGTATATATGGCTCCAGGCATGTTGATCTGGAACAACTGCCTTATCATGTAAGCAAGTTCATAATTATATGCTTTCTTTCATAAGAGTTGTCTTGGTCATAGTGCCTCTTCACCTGAATAGAATGGTAGCTAAGACAGAAATGGTTACCAGAGACTTTTGGTACACAGAGTTTTGGTGTGATATACATGACTATGCTATTTGTTGAAGAAATATTGATGACTTTGAGCCTTTGGACAACAAAAGCAAATGAATAATTTAGGTGAAATATAATGAGCCATATTAGTACGAGTGTGCCAAACAGTAGTTCTGAGAGTGAAATCAACTTTGGGGCTATACTCATGAGGTTTTAGAGGGGAAGAAGATTAGTCACATATGTACAAAACATTTTCCTGGTATTTTGGCAAAGAATGTGGCTATTTTTTGCTCTTCTCTGAAAAATCTACAGGGTGCTATGCTGAAGAATTTTGGGTTAATGTTTCTGGCAATGCACTTTTCAAGACAAGCTTATGTTGTCTGTATCATGGAATTAATGAAGAAAAGACTTATGCAGATATATAATGAAAAGGAGAGAAAGAGGCAAAAAGAAATATGAAATATACAGTTTTAGAAGGGGAACAACAGGAAATGTAGTAGTGGAGCCAAATCTCGTGGTCAAGAAATTGCAAAGTATAAAGAAAGGGCTGATGCTAAATAGAATAAAGAAATGATGATCTTCTCAGGGCAAGACCCTAACCAGCAATGCTTCCAATTTCTGACAATCAGTTAAAGGAAATCTTAATAAACAAAGAAAGCCATGAACAATGGAAATCTTATGCAAATGTAATTAAAGAGGGGGATCATGTTCCTTTCCCTTAAAACAGAAAACTTGGCAGTTTCAAGTACATGATTCTGGATTCAGTCAAGATGGATACAGAGAAGGGATGATGGAATGTTCCGCATGGTAAAGGAAACCTGCTGAGAACGGGAACCTGATATGGTAATTTTTACATAAAGGCCTGGAGAGGCCATTACTTGAAGCTATGAAGGGTAGGTCTGAATTACACTGCATACTCCAAGTGCTTAAGATCCTAGGGACATGGAGTACTTGTCAAGGAGAAATGCTAACGGGTTCTGGAACCCAGCCTAAAAGAGAAAATCATGTTGTGGTCATCAGAGCTGAAAGGGTAGGTTTAAGTAAGCCCTTGAATAGCAGATATAGAGCTGTAGTGTTTGGTGTTTGTCATGCTATGATTTTTCTTGCTTTGGTCCAGTATGACCTTAATAAACTCACTTTACTCCCACTTAGGATGTTAATGTGTATTTTGGACCCTTGTATTTTGGAAGTATGGAATTTGCTTTTGTTTTGTCTTTAGATGGAGACACAATTAGATTATTCAGATTGTTGAACAGTATTTAAACTGAAAGGCTTTGGAGATTTTAGAAGCTGGAGTTCTACTTTTCACATTACGACGTAGCTAGATGCCTATGAGAACCAGGAACTGGAATGTGATGCTTTGCATGAGAGTGACCTCCATAAGCTCATATTCTGATTGCTTCCTCAGTTAGTAGACTCTTTGGAAATTTTCAGGAGGAGAAGCCTTATTGGAAGATGTGTGTCAATGAGCTTGACTTCAGGACACAGAATAAAGTAACTTACAAACTGCCAACACAGGCAGAACTGTCTTTGAAATTTCCTAATTCATGGAAATGTCTGCTGGATACTATGGGCCTATAGGCTGGAGATGGGTCCCCCAATGTTTCAGATCAACTTTGGATGGCTGACCAGGCAGCAAGATGTCTTTGTCAATTCTAGAGTTTTGGAAATTTCTTACAATGCACTTCCTGTTTACTTAGGTAATATTATATCCTTCTGAGGTCTTTGATGGAATTGAAGAATAGATCATTATAGTTTTCCTTTGTTATGATAAAAAGATAAAATACATATTTAAATATAAATATAAATATTATAACTGTAATCCTTGCTTGATACCTGTTTTGTTATATGTAATNCCTGTTTACTTAGGTAATATTATATCCTTCTGAGGTCTTTGATGGAATTGAAGAATAGATCATTATAGTTTTCCTTTGTTATGATAAAAAGATAAAATACATATTTAAATATAAATATAAATATTATAACTGTAATCCTTGCTTGATACCTGTTTTGTTATATGTAATTTTACTGTGTTAAAGTTAAAACCTTTCTTTTTATTTAGACAGAAAAGGAAAGATGATGTGGGAAGTCCTTCTGTCTATACATTGCTTTTATTGGTTAATGAAAAAAGAAGCTGCTTTAACCTGTGATAGGGCACCATAGAGCTAGGCAGGAAATGTAAATTCAATGCTGGAAGAAACAAATCAGAGTCAGTGGGACATCATGTATCTACCACAGGAGACAGATGCCCTGAAACTTTTCCGGTAAACCAAGAGCCTCATGGTAAAATATAAAATAATGGAAATAGGTTAGTTTAAAATGTAAGATCTAGCAAGTTGGAAGCCAGAGCTAATAGGCCAAGCAGTGATTTAATTAACACAGTTTCTTTGTGGTTATTTTGATTCTGGGCTGTCGGGAATGAATAAGCAGCCTCCGACAACATAATAGGTCTAAAATGGGGATTCAACAAAACATACCACATCAAATATAGTCAGGACCAAGCCCCTCTTGCCTGTTTCAAGGCTGAGTATGGCATCCCACTATATAGAATGTTCTCCAAAAAAGCTTGCTGATGCACCAGGGATAGATTCTGGTCAGCCTGCCAAGGATCCCTCAGATAGACCAAGCTACAGAACTGTCTCCCATATAAGTAGGGTGAATTCGGTCCCATACAGGCTCCACAGTTGTTGGTCTAGAATTCTTACATTCCCAAAAGCTTGGTTCAGCTGTCTCTGTAGATTTCCCCTTGACCACCCCTTCCCTTGCTCATATAATCCCTCTTCCCTCTCTTTGACTGGATTACCTAAGCTTAGCCTGGTGCTTGTCTGTGGATCTCTGCAGCTGGTTCCATTAGTCACTTCTATGATGATAGTAATGACAGTTGGGGTATTTACCAATCTGATTATAGGAGAAGGCCAGTCCAGGTACCCTCTCCATAATTGCTCAGAATCTTATCTGTAATCATTCTGTGGATTCCTGGGAATTTACCTAGCACCAGTTTTTCCCTAACCCCATCATGCCTCCCTCTATCAAGATATGTTTTCATAGCCCCCCTACTTCATGCCTCTCCCAACTTGACTATCCTGTTCCCTCATGTTCTCATCCTGCATCCTCCCCCTCTACTGCACCGTTTCCAGTTTACCCAGAAAATAGAATCTACTTCCCCTTCCCACGACGATCCACGTGCCCCTTTTAAAGTTCTTCATGTAACCTAGCTTCTCTCTTGTTGCTGATTACAGTCTGGTTGTCTTTTGCTTTATAGCTAATAACCACTTATAGATGAGTACAATCCGTGTTTGTCTTTCTGAGTCTGGGTTACCTCATTCAGAAGGATTTTTTTTCTAGTTCTGTCCATTTGCCTGCAAATCTCATGATGTCATTATTTTTCTATAGCTGTGTAATATTTCATTGTGTAAATTTTCTACATCCGTTCTTTGGTAGAGGAACATCTAGTCATTTTCCATTTTTTTCTTAGTTTTTAAGCAAGTGTGGTATTATCCTTGAGGTATGATCAGGCATCATTTGCGTTTATGCCCAAGAGTTATCGCTGGGTCTTGAGGTAGATTCATTCTCAATTTTAAAAGAACCTGCCATACTGTTTCATACATTTTCAAAGTGGTTGTACAAGTTTGCACTCCCACAGTATTAGAGGAGTGTTCTCTTTACTCCACATCCTCTAGAGGATAAGCTGTTATCACAGACACTGAGAGCAACAATCAATAAATAGAACCTTCTGAAACTGAAAAGCTCTATAAGAAAAAGGACATGGTAAACAAGACAAAATGATAGCCCAAAGACTGTGAAAAGATCTTCAACAAACCCACATCTGACCGAGGGCCAATCTGCAAATTATATAAAGAATTCAAGAAAATAGACATTAAAATACCAAATATACCAATTTAAAAATGTGGTATAGATCTAAACAGAGAATTCTCAACAAAAGAATGTCAAATGGCCAAAAGATATTTAAAGGAATGCTCAATATCTTTACTCATAAGGGAAATGCTAATCCAAATGACTTTAAAATACCATCCTGCACATGTCAGAATGGCAAGAATCAAAATCTGCTTTTTCAAGTTTCTATTAGGAATTCAAGGCGTCTAATTATAATACAAGCAATTGTTTTTTTATATGAAAGAGAAGATTCTTTTTTTACAATACTAAGTAAAAATCAAACTATGAGTTGGAGTGTACATCCATGTCTTTTCTATTAGAATTTGTATTCAAACATTGTGTCATGCTTATGCAGAGATCAAAGAAATAGATGAGTTGGAGCAACAGAGACAGTTGGGATAAATTGAAGACAATAAATTTAAGGAAAAAGAGACACCAGAAAAAGAGAATTTCCATGGTATTTGTCTTCTAAATGTGCTCTCTAACACAAGACAGAAGAGATGCACACATTAATTCACAGGAACTGAAACAGCATGAAGACCAGAAGCATAGGTTCTAGATAGATAGGATCGCAGTGCTGAGAAGTGAGTTGGATACTGGTTCCCATTCCCAATAAAGAAGCAATCTCAAATTGGCATCAACTTGCAAAGCAAAACTCTCTTTTCTTCAGTGAAGTCTAAAGGAATCCTATTGGGTTTGGATCTTTGCAGGTCCTGTGAATACTGTCAAAGTCTCTGAGTTCCTATGTGCATCAATTGTGTTGTGCCTGGAAGACAATCAATCCTTAGTACCATTCATTTCCGTCTGGCTCTTATTTTACTTCTAATGACCAGATCTGAATTTAATTTGAATTCACAACTCATTTTTGATCATTTGTGGATACAGTTTCACATTGAATGATTTCATCAAGACAAAATAGGGACATCATGTATTATTGAAAGGAGTATCAGAGATAATGAAGTTGTTCCACAGCACCAGGGTTGAACTTCAAAAGTTATACTAATTTCTGTGAGGAAAGAACTCAAATTCACATAATTTTAATATTAATATATTTTTTTTAGAAAATGTAAAGACAAAGCCTGAATAACAATATTTTAGGTACCTGGGCAGAGTTCAGAGAAATCTGGTGTTTCATGTCCTCTTCTTCCCCAAGTCAGAGGACTATAGAGATGTTGCTGTTTCATGTTAAAAATAGTTCTCATCCTACTTCCTTTAAGAAACATTTTCAGGTTCAGTGTGTTCAGATTAATCTGGCAGCCAAGTCTAGGTCTTGGTCATTGGAACATGAATTCTATGTTATACAGTGAAATAGCCGTTGACACTAGAATTACAAATAAAATCAAATAATATCTTTCATAAGTTGCTGTCATTTTGTTTTCCAGTAAATTATATGCACTAAATCATGGAGTAAATAAGGGTCAAAATGATGGTCATTTTTTATTAATTAACTTGTTGCTCAGACTTGTAATAGTGGATTTCCATAACCTCACACTCCAAATAACCAAACTGTCATCATGGCCAAATAAGTAAACTTCCAGAATAAATCCAAACTATTTTCTTAAGTCTAACTTAATAAAATTATATAGAGAAAGTTGAAATTCTTAAGTGTATCTATGGAGAGTGCTCTGGGTTGAAGTGTGTCCTTTCAAAATCCATGCTGAGCATCAGTGAGATGGCTCAGGAGCTGGAGCCACTGGCATCAAGTCGGATGATCTGAGGTCAATACCTAGATATTACATGGAAGAAGGAGAAATTACCTCCTCAATGCTGTCCTCTGACCTCCACATACATGTAAAATCAATAAAAATACATGTGGAATAAATCTTATTTTAAAGATAAAAAAAGAAAAAAAAGAAACATTTTCAGAGATACCTGCATCTTCCAGCTGAGAGCTTTTTTTCACTTCACTTCAGTGACCTCCTGCTTCTCAGCCCATTGTCATGTTGGAGAATATTGTAGGAATCTTGTATAACACAAATTCTAATTGTTCTTAATTAAAAAAGAGTTAGATATTAAGGGCTGAAAGCTGAGATATTAGAGAAGCATTGCAGCCAGCCACTACAGAGACTTTTTTTTACTCAACCAAATCCTCAGACGAAAAAGGTGATCCTGCCCTCAGACTGCCAGATGTCCTCAGAGGACATCTTCTGACTCAAACTGTTCTTTCGTCTGCAATGAGCTCTTGTCCCCACCAGCCTTACAACCTCTCTCTACCCAGCCATATCTCTTCCTGTCTCCACCTCTCTAGTGCTCGGATTAAAGGTGTGAGACTCACAAATACAGGGAATAAAGGTGTGAGCCATCACGGCCTGGTCTCTAGTGGATTAGGTCTGCAGTTTTATCTTCAGGCAAGCACTACTTGTTAAAAAATACCACTACAAATATGGTAGACTCATTCTTAGAGGCTAAGGAGATTAGTTAGTCACTGCTGCACAAACAGAATCAAAGGCTGAGGGAAATACAAGACAACTAGGATGAGTCTCATCTGTCAAGAGTAGATTCTGGAACTTAAGCCAATCAAAGCAGAGAATTTCTATCTCCAGTTTGTCTTCTATGCTTCTATTTTAGTGAATTTTTTTTTTCAGAGCTGCAAGCAAACACCTCACAGGAATAAATTTAAGGAAAGAAGAATCAATTGGGCTAACAGGTCCCGGGGGGTAGAATCCATCATTTTAAAGAGGGTCTGGTTGCAGGAGGAGGGTGATTCAACTATGCACATGCATCACATCAGCAGGCAACTAGGCAAGGACTAAGAAGAAATCGGACTAGGCTAGACAATCTCAAGGCATGCCTCTTCCTTCCTTGATGGTCTGTCTCTTAAAGCTTCCACATCCTTCTTGAACATCGAGAAAATAATTGCTCAAACAGGTGAGCATATGAGAGACAGTTCACATTTAAAGCACCCCTTCTCACCCTGCCCTGACAGCACCTCTTCTGTTAGCCTTTCAGTCTGTTTTGAAAATAATTGAGGACAGATGATCAAAAGCAGTGTGTCTCAGCCTTCCTAATGCTGTGACCCTTTAATACTGTTCCTCATGTTGTGGAGACCCCTAACTATCAAACTGCTTTCATTGCTACTTCATAACTGCGATTTTTCTACTGCTAAAATTGTAATGTCAGTATCTGTGTTTTCCGATACTTTAGGCGACCCCTTTGAAGGGACATTCCACTCCCAAAGGCATCATGACTCAAGGTTGAGAACCTCCAGTCTAAAACATTCTAGGATATCTATTTAGTTCAAAGTTCTACTTATAGAAAACCACATGAACCTGTACATACATAATGCAAATTACCCTGTAATCTAGCTGCAAATGCATCAGAGTGTGCTTTCTGTGTGCCTCATTACTACTCTGTGGCTTATATTTTCATCCTGCTACCAGTGCTTTTGACAGTAAAAATATTTATGTAGCCTAATTTATCAAATTTATTTCTATAGAATGTACTTTTTGTGCCATAAATAAAAGCTCTGACTGAATATCAGTCACAATAATTTTACATCAGGTTCTAACCTATTTGCTTTATACAATTTATCTTTAATTGTGACCTACTTTGACTCAATTTCTATAAGGTATGAGTTTCCATTCAGATTCTTATTCCCATGCATATGAAAAGTTGCAAATATAATTAATTTCAAGTTAATTTTTTTCATAATTCTTAAAAAAGACTATGTTTCAATTTCTATGCTGCCTTTTTAGTCTCACTGAGTAATATGTCTTTTTCTTCATATATAATTTAACTTAAAATGTGCTATTGATTCAAAGAAGACAATTTTCTAAAAAAATCAGTATATTCAAATTAACTTATTTCTGTGTTTTTATATTGTATGTGCATGCTGTTGGTGTAAGCATATTGGTGTGGTAAATGCATGTCTTATATGTGTGTTTGTGGAAGCTAGGGTTTCACAAAGGTCTTATACCACTCTCCACTCTCCCCTTTAATTTTTGAGACTGGCCTCTCAAAGAACTGACATGGTATTATATGGATAGAACAGGCATATATTTGTTTATTACATATAGACATCTTATTCCTATATAGATGTAGGTATCATACAATAACTTTATTGAAAAAAGAGGCCATGAATTAGAAAGAGAGCAGGGAGGCATATAATGGAGTGTTTGTTAGAGGGAAAAGGAACAGAGAAATGTTGTAATGAGAATATAAACTCAAAACTAAAATTTAAAAAAGGAGGAATACATCAGTATTAGACAGGAAGCAACTGCTAATTAGGAAGCATTTGGTATCTATTTTCCTGTCTCTACCTTCCTGGGTCTGGGGATAGCTGCATGTACCATTATAGGTTTTATGTGGGTGTTGATTTCTGAACATAGGTCCTTATGCTTGCTCAATAATTATTTACCTACTGAACTATCTGTACATCTTTTCCTCCATCATTTATTGTAAGATTTATCAAAAAATATGTACAAAAGTCTTACCATAATTTGAGCATAAATTTTAACCAATTTGATTATGTTAACCAATTGCTATTTGAGTCATCTCCTCTGTGGACACATAGTTTAAGTCTAAAATTAGCTGAGTTGACTCACGTAAAATAAACACATGGAATAAATTAGTATAACCCAGAAATTATACTATTATGTACTATGAATAATATCATATTAATAATACCATATAAATGTACATGAACTTCAATTTTATGTATTCATGAAATAAATGCAATACATATTTCAGAAATAATTGAATATACCTCAGATTGACTTAATTAACTTTTTAAAAAATGTAACCAATATGGTTAAAAATTAAACAAAAAAAAATATGACCACGTTCCAGTGTATGCACTAGCACCCGTGGACAGCACCACAACATAGCCTCATGAAGTTAGAGGAACAGGTCCAGGAGGAAGTAGGGGAGGTGTGGAGAATGTATATGATGAAAAAGCTGTACATGTATATGGGAAATGCTAAACATGTATGTGGGAAGTGTTCAAAGAATTAATAAACTGTTTTTATAATAAAAGAACCACCAAAATCTCTGAATGTTTTGTGAAATGAAAAGTAAACATTAAAGACATGCAGAACTGTGTCAAGCATGGTTCATATAAGTGCTCTAGCATATTTACCCACTGCGATAATAAACAAGAGTATTATTTTAGGAGTAAAAAATGCTTAATGTAAATTATTCTCATTAAAGGCAACAAGACAGTAGAAAAAATCCTAAAATTGTCTGTTCATACAAATTTTCTATAGATGTTAAACTATCTTCTTATTTTCATGACTGTCTTATTTGTACTATAACAAGCTTTTTATTACAACTTAAACTGTCTAGAAACAGAAATTATAAGCCAAAGAATTACTTTAGAGCTCACCTAAAATGGACATCATTCAAATTTGATCAAATTCCACAGGACTAATTGTAAAATTGCTTTAAAGCTATTTTATGAAAACAGGAGTACCACTCTAAAACATAAAATTGTTTAATTTGCTTTACAAAAAAAGACATAGCCACCGCAGTAAAACTATTTAGTCTTTATGAAGATAAATGAGATGTACATTTTTTCCTAGACTGCCATGGGCAAGGAAAATTAAATTTACCTCCAAAGAACCAAGATAACTTACCCCATTTGGAAAATGTGACTTTTTTAATTAAATAAAGCAGTTTTAATCTGCAGTTGATTCATTTTCATACACATCCTAGTTTAAGGCACCTCTTAGTGTTAGGAGGATGTCGAAATTTCAAAGGTATTACTCAAAGTGCTTAAAAACAGGATCTGCCCGACTCTACTTTCTTTCTTCCTCTTTCTCTACTTGAATTTACCACCTTGTCATATTCTACCCTGCCATAGGCCAAAGCAACATTTTTGTTATTATCCAATGGATATAAAACATATTCATAGCATTCAGAAGGGAATACCTTGTCACCTGGCACATTAAGGTGAGACAGAAAACAAACATAATAAACCAAAACAAACAAAATAAACCAAATCTACTGATTTATAATTACACCTCAGATTTGTACATCTCTCCTTCTGCATCACAGAAGCTTCTACTTTAAGTAGACAGCAACTAGGCTGAGACCCACAAATGGACAAATTCCAGAGAATAATTTGTTGTCTATTATAATAAAATAGTCCCACACTAGCCCAGAATGGGGTGTAACAAAGTTTTCTTCATTTAGGGGTAGACTCACAGATCAACAATTCTCTGCATGAGCTGGGAACAGGAACTGAATCTATCAGCCAAAGGTCATGCACATGTTTTTATATCTGTATATATAGTACATTTAACCATGCTCACATTAGGCGAGTATCTTAAAGGATCTTGACTTGTAACATGAGGACCTGCTTGTTGGGGTTTCTGTCCTGGCCCATTCCCGCAGCCGGTAAGCCCCAAAGAAAATCACACAGAAGTCTTCATAAATTATAAACTGATTACCCCATTAGCTCAGGCTTCTTATCAACTCTTGTAACTTATATTAACCCATTTTTCTTATCTATGTTAGCCACATGGCTTGGTAGATTTTTCTTGGGGCAGATCACATACTGCTTCTTCAGTGTCTGGACAGGACTCCAGGAAGACCTTCCTTCTTCCCAGAATACTCCTGTTCTCATTGCCCCAACTCTACTTCCTGTCTGATTGTGCTGCCTATATTTCCTGACTGGCTACTGGCCAATTAGTGTTTATTTAAAACATAACTGACAGAATACAGAATTGTCCTGCACCATTGTAACACCAAGTAACTGGGCAATTGGCTGCATATTTTACCTTTTCTTCTATAAAAGCCCAGGGATCATTATGGAAAAGTGATCAGAAAGGGAGTAGTGCTAAGGAAAAGGATAAAAGAGGCCAGCAATCGTGTGTGTGTGTGTGTGTGTGTGTGTGCGCGCGCGCATGTGCGTGCGCAACTGCGTGTATTTGTGTGTTCTTTTTTCTTTTATTCTTTTTTCTTTTTCTCTTTTTTCGTTTTTTCCTTTTTTTCTTTTTTTTCCACCTCCTCCCCTCCTTCCATTTCACTTCCCCTCCCCACACTGCCCTTCCCACTCGCTCTAGAGTCCAAAGAGCAGTCAGGGTTTCCGGCCCTGTGGGATGTCCAAGGTCATCCCCCCTCCATCCAGGTCTAGAAAGGTGAGCATCCAAACAGACTAGGCTCCCA
>LOJH01015595.1:0-23350 GCA_001685095.1 Ellobius talpinus | reverse complement strand
GCCATGCGGGAGCTGGGCCGGGTGAAAAGCAGGCCCGCTCCCCTTTCACTACAGGTGAGGACAGGAACCAGTCCATTGGGTGAGGGCAGAGAGTTCTTGCCCAGGCCTTGATGCCAGTCATTGAAGGAGGCTTGCCTTTCTAGTGTGGCTACTGTGACACCATCACAGCTCACTGTGGACAATGATATCGAGGGAAAGGTGAACCCTAATCCTAACTTCTCTTGTGGACACTGTGAACTGAAACTCCCAGAAAAAAAAATTAAAAATAAAATAAAACAGAAGCCATGCTTGTGTTGATGATTCTTCAAGGTAGATTGGCTGATCAGAGCTTTGTGATCATGGGAAGCTGAAAGGTTGCAGATCCAGAATGTTCTTTAGGGCCTTAATAACCACTTATTTGATGCCATTATGTTTGCCCCAACAGTCTTGTGACTGTGAGATAAAGCCTTCTGGAATGTATTAGCTTCAAAGGTCACTGGATTTCACCAGCTCAGAGCCTTACACCTCCCTCAGACAGTATCTAGGCCTTCGCAGAGACTTCCCCACTTGGCCATAACATGCCCACTGCTATTTCCACCAGTATACCTGAAAAGCACCTTGACCTATGGCTTTCTTTTTTTGTCTCTGACTATAAAATCTTCATGAAACCATTTCTGTGTTAGAGCATGTTATTTGTGGCAGCCTGAGCCTGTGTTCTCAGGCCACAGTTAGTCTCATTTGGTTCAAAATAAGCTGTCTCATTCTCTTTGAGGTGAGGCCTATATTTTTGTTTGGATATGTGAGAGCTTTCTAAAGGGCCTTTTAATTTTCCTTTGTAGTAGGGTCTCTTGGAGTCTAACCTTGAATGTCTAATCTTCCTTTCTGTCTCCTGAGCACTGAGAACCCAGGCATGTGTCACCATGCTCCGGCCATGTGGTGCTGGGATCATGCCCACTCCCAACCTAGCTCTGTCCCTATGCCCTTAAACATCCCCTTTAAGAAAGGGTAAGCATCTCCCTAAACATAGTAATGGTCTCTCCCCACTGAGAGACCCTGTGACTTGTAAACCTCCTGTCTATATGTCTGCAGGTGAACATCCTGGTCCAGCACTGGCTCTGGGGAGATGTGGATGTTTACAGCCACCATGGACTCCCTATCCTTCGGGCTGGGGTATAAGCATCCTGTGAGCCAGAGAGCTGCATTCTCTATGCATTCATGGTTCCTGCCACATCCTAGTGTAGGGGCCAGGAGGCAAAGAGAAGTTAAAGTCCCTCAAGTTTTCCAATATGGTCTCCTTTCTAAACACTCGGCCGTTCTGTGTTTAGGAAGGGGTACTCAGCCAACCATTTTGCAATGAAGCTGAAAGGGTCCAGGTAGTCTAACCTGAAGAAGTCAAGCAAAAGCAAGATGGAAGATAAGGAATTCTGTCCTTGAATTTGTGAAGAACGTGTAGTTTGATGTGAGTCCTGTAGCGCACCACGCCCATCTGCGCTCCATGTGCTACCATACAGTTGGTGAACCAGGCAAGAGGCTGGAGATTGAAACACACAAAGACACACAGACACAGACAGACAGAGACACGGGTCGTCCTTGAAACAGGAATGCCCTCCTTTATTGTGTCCAGGGGCAGCTTATATAGGGATCCTTAATTGATAGCCACGCCCCAGCAAAATCCACCAGAAACCACTCCCCTGCCATCAGGAACTCCTGAGGATCTGGCTCAGAGCAGCTGCAAACATTACAAGCTGTTTACCAGAAATTCAGGATCTGGGGGGTTCACAACTCCCAGCAGAGTCCCTCTAAGCCACGTGAGCCACAGAGCTGAGTCAGACCCCTTCTCCTGGGACTGGTGACCATCCCGTGAGACTGAGAAGCACTTTATGCTTCTCACATCTGCAAGGGCAGAGGTATCACACACAGTCTTTGGTGAAACACTCAAGAGTTCTGAGTGTACCAAAGACTCCAGTTGCCTGGGCATAGCAGGCCCTCAGAGCCGCCCCTCCCCCTGCCACCCCCATTTAGAAGCTCTGACTTCTCATGGCTCCCCTGATGACTCAATGAGGGATGAAAGCCCAGCATCTCCATATTTTCCTCTGCATCACAGATAGCTGGCTGCTGCAGGTTGACATGTTTACCTCTCAAGCAGGTCTGTCTACCTAGCTCCCAGAAGGCTGAAGGAACTAGGCATTGTCCCAAACCTAAAATTACGTTGGATTTAAGAAGAACAAACTGGCAAGACAGACTGTTTCCCTGAGGAGGGCAGTTTTCAGCAAGTGTGGCTTCTACCCTGTCCCCTCAAGCATGTTCAACCACCTTGCGGGACTGAAGCTGAAGAAGCAATCACAGACATCACATACAGACAAAGACTGCTTAGTTATACATACCCTGGGTCCCCTACTTTATCTAAAAGGTCATGTCAGTACTCCAAAGATAGGCTTGGAGTCATAGGACCCCCTATCTACCTGTCTTCCCAGCATGGCCACACCAAGTAAATCTCTTTTCTCTGCATCGTTCATTTTCTTACTTGCCATGTTAAGAGAGTGGCTGAGCTTAGTATCTGCCCTAAGATTCTCTAGGAACCAGGCTGCTGCTGCTGGCCCAGTCCCTGCTTTAAGAACGGTGACCTTGTTCCTTCAGCTTGACCACTCTCCACCATCCTCTGATCTGCAGACTGTGATGACAAGATGAAGTAATGGGTTTAGGAGAGGCCTGTCGGTCATGAGCAGCTCCAAGCTCCCAGATGCACATGGATCTCTGTCTTGTGCTCTCGGAATGAGGATTATGGAAGGCTTCGGCTGTCAGCTCCTGAACTTTAGTAGTACCGTGGCAATTAACAATGTTCCACTTCCATTGGGAGTGTTAGCACTTAAGTGTGGCTTCCTGCAGATGATGTCAGCTAAGAGTGGGCAGCGTCACATCTGCATGTCCCCGGTAGTTAACAAAGCTTTTGTTTCTAACATCCTGGAATCCTGAACCAACTGTTTTCCAGATCAAATAATCAAATAAAGGTGTGTGTGTGTATGTGTGTGTGTGTGTGTGTGTGTGTGTTGTTGTTTACAGTATTTCTGAGGGCACAGGAGACCGGAAAGCCCAGGCCAGGCTTGAGTATCCCCCACACACAGCTGGATGGCTTTCACCCTTTGCTCCCTGAGGGTGAACTGAAATAAACATCTCAGAAAGAAGAAAGCAATTTTGCAAAGGCAAGGAGGGGAAGGAGCCAGGGGCTGCCTTGGGCCAGATGCTGCATACAGATAGAATCTGGAAGAACAACGCACTGGCAGTGGAGGAACTGAGCAGACAGCCAGGGTGTGGGGCTTATTAATTCTCAGCTTGTATTATGGAGATGCACATGCATGTGTTGCGTCTGTTTAATAGGAGCCTGGATGGAGAAGACGAGACTGGGGTGCTTACGTAGCAGCTAGAGGCCATACTTGTGGATGCACAGACAACACCCATTGCTCAGCCCTGGGCTACAGTGTAACCCATTTTCTCTTCTCTGCAGCTACCCTGTTTTCCTTTTGTTTAAGAAATCTATGATGTGAAGCTTTAGAGATGGCTTTGTTCCACGTCAGGATGGGCTTTTCTATCCGATAATCCAGAACTGTGACCAGCCCAATTTAGCCCCTGCTACAGCAAAAGCTGCCTTTGCCACCTTTGTTTTAGTTTTGAGATATTACTGTCATGGGCTCCCAGGCGCTGCTTCTAATACTTCATTGCCGTCCTTAATTATCTTAAAATTGGGATTGACCCAGGTTTGACTATAGGGAGCTCTTTACGGTGGCTTCATGTGCCTGGGACACACCATCATGATTTTTGAAGCCTTTCCTTATTTTCTGAGAACAAAAGATGTTTTAACCTGACAGAACCTTCCCCTTGCTAAATTCTATGCAGGTTCTCTTGGGACCAGTTCCCACTGGCCTTGACTTTGGACTGTGATGTTCTGTCCAGTTCTAAAAAATTCTACCCAGTCAGTTTAGCAATAGCTTACTGAAGCCAGTCATCTTCATATCCAAGCTGCTTCCTCCTCTCCCACCATCTCTGGGGCCAGGCACCTGTAGCCTGTTTTCAACAGGATCAGGTTAGGCAGGTTTAGATAGCTATCCCGATTCCCACTGTTTTCAGAAACTTTCTGTCTTCCAGCTGACACCTGCTTCTCAACCTCAGGACCCACAGTTCTGGAGGCAAACAGAGCTGAATACAGCTCCATAATAGGCCTCCGTTGAAATATCTGTTCTCAAATATAGATTGCTGCTTCCCCTGGCTGTGCAGCTGGGTCCTCTGCTGAACAATGCTCATCTGAGTTCATCCCTAGGACCTGCCATTCTTGTGGTTGAGGTGGGGCTTCAGCTCTCCAGCTGGTTTGCTTTAATGGTGTAAAGAGATTTGTGCTCCCTGTGAACCAGAAGTGCTGAGACCAAAAGCCACTGGTGGACTGGGGTTTCTTGGGTGCCCAGAAACAGAAATTTAGACACAAACAAACTTGAGAAACATTAGCCATTTGTCAGAACCCAGGGGAGACCTAGACGCTGCCTGGGAGGAAAACATCTCCTAGTTCTAGGATTGCTGAGTCTCAATGCAGGTAAAGTAGAGCATCCTTGGATTCAGGAAGCCGATTCAGGAAGTCTCTCAATAACCAGCTACTTCCTCCTGACCAAGGCACAGCAGTAGCGAAGTTTCACCAACTGAGAATTTTTGATCAATCCCCCTGGTGAGGAGGCTCATTTTCAGGATCTGATTTCCTACCCCAGGTAAATTAAGAACCGTGTGGACATAAGCTTATGGAAGAGCTTTACAGTTTCTGATTTGATCAAGTCGAAGGCAGAGGAAGAAGAGCAGGGTCAGAGAACCCTTAGGAACCTTGATGATCACGCCAGTGAGAGTTTACAGACTTGGTGTTCATGTATGGCAGATGGTGTCTGAGTTTGCTTTTCTCCTAAGTGGTGCTTCAGTATGACCTTTCCAATGACCATAACCCCGTGTGATTTCTCTGACACAACAACCCAGTGACAGCAAGCTTCAAGTGCTAACCAGCAACATTTCACTCTCTGTCCCTCAGAAGGGAAGTCACCAAGAGCTGGGTCCTTAGTCCCTGTGACCTCAGACAACAGGCACAGCCTCTTGGGTCATGGACTGGGTGGAAAGTCACTTTGTGTTCAGACGTGCCATGACGATGAGTCTGTATTTGAGCAAACTTATTATCCTGACAGCATTGGCTTTGGCTTCTTGAGAACTCAGCCAAGCCATGACTGTTGGTGACCACAGATGGACTTGAGAGCCCAGTCATGGACTCCTTTCCCTCCCCATTACCTAATTCCCAACTCCCTTCTGGCATCCTTTCGACATTCTTCTGGTTTGGACCCAATCTACTGGGTCTTGTTTCACCCCCCAGATTCCAAATCAGCTGTGGCTATTGTCACGACAAGAACCATGAACCAAGAGACATTCACCCTGAAGTATCGGTCATAGTCCTCACCATGCCAGCATCTACTTCACCACCCAGAGAAACCCCTTCTGCACGTATGACACCTTCACACAAGATCCTGAGAACAGTCACTGCGGAACCCATGGGGAAGAAACTGAAGGAGGGCCAGGCATACCACCAGATCACTGCCACAGAGGCCTTTGGAGGAGGATGCTCTTACAGCAGAGGCTTGCTGACTCCGGCTTGGCCCCTATGACAAACACATCATGTCTTTAGGGTCATGAGTATGCCTGCAAAGTGGATTGCAGTCTAAACTCTTGGTTCTACCATGAGGGAGGGATTAGTGGTTCCTCAGGCCTGCCAGAAACCCAGCTGTGTAGACAAGCCACAGTGATCTAAGCTCCCTGGCTAGGAGCTGGCCCGCACAGCTGCAGTGGGGGAGCAGGAGCCTCAAGTGTGAGACGGAAGGTCTTTAAGTGTTTGTGGATGCTGGGGCTATGCCGGGGGCTGCTGTCTCATGAGAAGAAAAAGAGTTGTGTGTCACCATCCCAGAGGGACACAGAATGAGCAAAGCAAAACACAGAGAAGACTTGGTAGTTAACCCATAAAGAAAGACAGCCTTGCCTGGGGACAAATGACAGGCAGAAGAAAAGGGGGTGGGCCACTTGCATCCAGAGGAAGTGACTCATGCTTCAGTTTCAGAAAACTGGCTAATAAAAAGAAACACTCACTAGAAATCTGTGTCTTAAGATATTTGGTAATTCTCAAAAAGGAATTAGAGACACACATCCTCTTCTTGACCAGATTTTTCCTGGTGGTGCCGTTGGGCCAGCTCACTTTCTCACATTGCACATGCTCTTTGGGACTTGTGTAGGTTCCTGTGGGATGCTTCTGGACCACTACGTCACAGCTTCCCACACCCTGCTCAAATAGTAGTTCAGTCATTAGCTGTGAAGTGGGAGGGTGGTCCTCTCCTTCTGCCACAGCTGTCACACCTTTCTCCTGACCCCGGCTTACAGCAAAGACCATACCTTAAGGCAACGGAGTTTGATCCACTCTTCCATTTACTTGAATTAGCCTTTTCCATTTCCTTCTTAGCAGGGAAATTGAAAAAGAAATTATTTTTGCTAGATCCTTTGAAACAAAGGTGTTAAATGACGTTCCAAGAAAAAAGGTGCAGCCAAAACATTTAGGCAACAAACTTTGAATGTTCCTCTCATCTCACTCATTTCTCCATAGCAACGCTATGCTAATTTTTCAAACTAGAAATAATTCAATAAAATAGGATGTTGGTCATTTTAAATATGAACCCTAACTTGACAATTTGCTATTATTTTCAAATGTCTAAAACTTACGACTTTAGAAAAATCCAACATTTATCCCCCAAGCAGATATTTAACCTCAACAAAGTGAGCACATTCTTATACAAATGGATTAGTGCAGAAAATAGCAGAGTTTGTGTGTCCCAGAGGGGGATTCCATTTTTCCTTCTGTTTTTCATGTTGGTCCACAGCATTGCTGAGGCAGATCTATAAATCTGTCCTAAGGTCAGATTCTAGAACCCATGAGAATCAGGAAGCTGTAGCAAACACACACCTGTAATCACAGGATTTCTACAGCACGATGGGAGGCAGACACAGCAGACCCCCAGAAGCCTATGGGTCAGCTAGCCTGGCATAGGAAGTGGCAAATAAGAGATCCTGTCTCAAATCATCTAACCTGGGCTCTTAGGGACTCATAGAGACTAAACCAACAACCAGGGAGCCCTCATGGGACTGGCCTAGGCTCTCTGCATATATGTGACAGTTATGACGCTTGGTCTCCTCGTGGGACTCCTAACAGCAGGAGCAGAGGCTGTCTCTGGATATTTTTTTGACTTTTATGACCCTCTTCCTAATGATGGGTTGCCCTGTCCAGCCTTAACATGAGGGGAGGTCCCTAGGCGTGCTGCAACTTGATATGCCATGTTTGTTGTTACTCATGGGAGACCTGCCCTTTCCTGAACAGAAATGGAGGAGGAGTGGATAGAGGAGCAGAAGGGGAGTGGTGGGGGGAGGGGAGGACTGGAGGAAATGAGGGGTGGGAAAAGCCTTGGGATGTAAAATAATAATGAAAATTAGTTTAAAAACTGAACCCCATCTCAAACAAGGAAGAAGGTGAAGACCAATGACAGAGGCTGTCCTATGACCTCCACGTTCTTGCCCATGACACCATACGTACACATGCATCACACACAGACACAGACACAGACACAGACACACACACACACACACACACACACACACACACAGATAAAATAAAATGCATTCAAGCAACAGTGATGTGAGAAATGCGTATCCTCCCCAAGGCTCTCCAGGTTGCTCTCTGAATCCCTCCTCAGAGCATGCACACACACACACACACACACACACACACACACACACACGCGCGCGTGCATGTGAAAAGGATGGAGAAACAAGATTCTGTGGGGGAATTAGACTCGAAAGTCACTTGTCTCAGAGACCGAATGCTACAGTGCTCAGTGTTCCTTCTCAGGGACCGGAACCATGAGAAAAGCAGCAGATGAAAACCCAGAGCGAAAGTGAAAGCCAACCGAGATAGCTGGAGAGAGTCCCTAAAGCCTTTAGGTCAGGCTCACAGGTACAGAGTGATATAACCAAGGTGAGCTATAGACTCATGGAAACCACATACAGAGAAATAAGTCTAATGAGAGAGAATCTATCCCATCTCCTGGATGACTACTGTCTTGAATTCCATGACTGCTTTGCCCCATGCTTCCCCTAAAGTCCTGGTGGTTAAATTCACATACAAAGCCCCTGAATGAACAAGTTTATTACCATTTCAGATTCAAATGAGCAGGCTTCTGCTAGACATTTCCATCACAACAAACCAAGCCCTCCTGTAATTTTCTTTTTGAATATAAAAACCTCCATTTTTATTAATCTTCCTATCAGTCATTCAAAGGGATGATCTTAGACTCTGTCTACGTGCAATGAGAGTAGCTTTCTTGATTAACAGGAAAGAATGGGCATGGCCTCTTATACTATATCTGCAGATGTAAAGCGTGCATCTGGCCTCTTTTCTGTCTGTGGGATTCAGTTGCTGTTCCAGCACAGGATTGTGATCTGTGAGTCTACCCCTAAATAAATAAGCCTCTATTATACTCAATTCTGAGCTAGTGTGAGATTTCTTTTAAGCGTCCTCTTCATAATGGTGCATTTTCATCGAATTGTGTTTTGGTGTGTATGCATAGAAAGGACAGGCCATGCGGGACTCTTGTTTTAGGGTTTTGGCCTCCCTTGAGAGTTCTAGAGCACAGCATCCAAGGGTGAGGGAGAGAACTATTTATGTGTGTCTGTATGTGTGTGTGTGTTTGTACATACACATATATGTATAAGTATGTGTATACATGTGTGTGTGTATACAATGAAACCCACATAGAGCAGTTAATGTCATTGCTTTCTTTTCAAACGGGAAAGGGTAACCATAGCATACTTTGAATTAAAGACCCTCCAATGTCCTGGGTTTTACCGTTTTCAGAATTCTATGTTGAAATCATCCCAGACAGAGGAGACCAGGTGTTGGGTGATGCTCTCAGGAAACGAAAGAGGTACAGCAGTGCCTCCCAGAGCGAGGACGGGGGCGAGATGGAGCTGCCTACCTTCCACGTTTCAGCAGTTTCCCAAAGGAGAGTCTGGAAGCTCGGTGGTTAGTTCACTCAGTTCCGCTGCGTGTTACTCTGCCCTCCCAAAGCTGTCTGGACGTGGGCATGAAGGTGCTGTCTTCTGAAAGGGACTCGTGACTTCTCGAGTTAGAGAAGAACTCAGCACTCATTCCTTTCCCCTACTGCACAGTCTAGACAGATGCTGCCCCTGTGAAAGCCCTCATTACTGTCCAGCAGAGCTGTAAACACCAGAGGAAGAGCCCCGAGGTCTTGGGTGGAGTAGGAGCACAGAAGGGTCCTCGACAGGAGCCTCAGCAGACACACCCTTGTCCCCTTGTCCATGCAGTCCCAGGTGCAGTCGCTGCTCCTATACCCTGTTCCGGGGAATATGTTCCAAAATGCCAAGGGACATCCAAAGCCACAGATGTCATGTCTCCTTCATATATACTCACACATGAACTAACATGGCATAACTCGTCAGACGTAGCAAGCAGTCATCTACACTGTGGTCAGAACACACTGTGCCCCTGGGGGAGACTGAATCTGAATTTCTTGCTTGTTTCCTTAGTCTCCCAAGTGGAAGGTATTATCTTTTCTTACCCTACCAAGTTGAAGACTTCTGTCTTTTCATCTAGTAGGGGCACTTAATGGCTCCTCTAGGGAAGATCTGAAAGGCTAGCCTCATGACTCTTGGGGCCTAAATCTCTTTTTAAGTAAGGATCAGTCCAACGAAAGCCCTGAGATACCGTACAGCAGACGTGACAATTGAGATGACTACCAAGTGACTAGCAAGTGGGTAAGGGCAGCACTCGGACACACTGGACACTGGTGACACATGTTCCCAGTGGGACACACAGAGATGACCCTGAATCTCACCACGTTTCCCCAAGTGGGTGATTTAAAGCTTACAACTTGTCTATTCCTAGAATTTTCCATTGAGTGTTGTTGAACTACACTAGACACGGGTAACCTGAGTGTACGAATGAGGTTCCGCTATTGTACACAGATCTACTTCTGTGACGATTGCATTGAGCTTCTGTTTGGACCCTGAGTTCTGAAGCAGGAATGCAGAGCTGAGGGGTCCCTGTGACACTGTGGGTGGAAGAGAGGACGGTTGCAGCTCACTGAACTTGCACAATTTGCCAACCCGGAAATAAAATAAAAACCAATCATCTCACCTGTCACTTGTAGGTTTCTTAGTAAAGGTAATGAATTGTTTCCCTGTTGAAACTGCCAAGCTCAGAACATGACGCAGCTCTTTAGTGAACTCAACTGGAGAAAACCCAGAGGGCTGGGGTAAGTGTGCATGCTGTCCAGGAGATGGGAGCTGATCCCAAGTCCTCCTGGAAGTCTACAAACTTCTGTCATCAGCGGTATGTTCCCCTGAGTAAGCAAGAGAAATCCAGCAAGGCTCTTTGCTCCACTTACACAATTTGTATATAGGTTTGTTGGAGCCTTTTCCCTATTTTTCTACCTAGTTTGCCTCATAAAGTTAAACCCTACCCAACAAAGAGGCAAGCTTATGGAAACAAAAAGATAAGACTGTTTGGCCAGAGTGAGATAAGATCTGAAACTGGACTCCACTCCAGGGCAGCCCTTGATTGTGCAAAGAATCCCCAGGAAGTTGAGACTAAACCACCCTGGGCTGCCCTCTCCCCTTTGTCTTCCATCCCACAGTCTGGGATCTTAGGAGGGATTCAGATTCAATAGGAGCAGATAGGGAGAAAGCTCACTTGATTTAAAAGTTCCTTTTATTAAACACAAGGAATTTGTCTCTGGCTGATCTGATTACTCAAGGCTTCACGTTGGCCTCCTCTGAGGGTTTTGGAAAGCCTCTCATGCCCACAGCGGTTGCAGCTGACCAAACAGAGGCAGCCAGGGACAGCTGTGTATCCCAACAGCAATGGTGTGTTTTTTGGTGAATTCCGATGTAATTGCAATGTCGTGTTTGCCCTGACTTCCCCAGTGCAGAAAATTAGAGCTGGGTGTGTCAGCCTAACCCCAGGTTAGGGACACCGTCTGGGTTCTGATCATCAGCCTCTTAGGACTATTTTCTAAGTTTGAAGAAAGCATCAAGCCTCCAAAGAGTGCAGGCCTCATCTCCTCAGCACCCACTCTGCAGACGTGAGGAAAGCCAGTCTCACCCAGGAGCAGGGCAGATCGCAATCCCAGGGTAGAAAGATGTCCCTTCCAGCACACACGCTGCCCCCTCCTCACGGGCACTGACCGGAAGTCCCATGACTGTAATCACATTCTCCATGACAAGCACAACTGTCGCAATTTGTCAGACAGTTATGTGCAGATGTTGACGGCTTGGATGTGCTTCACAATGGATCCAGTTTTTGAAAACTCTGTCATCCGTAATCACAGAGGACACCTGTGAAGAATCTACAGGAGTCTCTGTGAGGGCCAAGGCTGGGAGACACTTGGATTATAGAGCTAGATGAGACCATCTGCTTCTGTATAACAGGGGAAAGAAAATTGCCCTCCCTAAAAATAACTCCATAACCTGATATAGCACCACTGTATCAAATTTTACTAAAGAATGAGGCAAAACTCTTAAGTGGATGCACACACACACTGTTCAAGTATGTGCACCTTTAATGATCATAATTAATGATGTAATTAATTAGTAGAGTGGGTTTGGCTCTGAGGGGCTGCGCTTGAGCCTGCTGCAGCCTCATATTAACCTGGAGAGCAACATCTCTATCTGTAGCTCAGAAACTGTTGTCACAGATGTTTGCATAATCATTCATAGCAAACAAATATTCCCATAAAGGCTAACATTATTCGGACTTGGCCTGCAATGCTTTCTTCTGTGAGTCTCATCTGATTATAGATGATGTTTTGTTAGAATGTATCCATGCAACCTCGTAAATGATGTAAAGCCCAAGAAAAACACACCGTCTCTGCCAAAATCAAATCAAATACTCATCAAAAATTGTGAGTTTGATTTAGGCTCAGGTACCATGAAACTAGCCTTGGTCTATTGTTGTTTGAAACTGAAAAAAAAGCTGTAAAAAGCAACCCTGGCATTAATATCAATTTAAAGTGCATTCAGCTGCCAGCATTCATTCATTCCGCTCACAGCCGCTGGATGTATCATTTCAGTGAATGTGGGAGAGGCATCACAGCCTCCAACGGCTATGAAAAACTGGCCTTGCAGGTGGGCAAGGAAGCATCTGGTCTGTATAAACGCACTACCTCTGTGAAGGTGCAACTCAGGGCGAGCATGGCCGCAAGCTGGTTACAGGCACCCTCATCCTTTCTGTCCTGAGTGGCAGTCTCAGAGAGTGCTGTCTGAGTCAAGTTCACCTTCCTCCATTCATCATCAGGCCCCACAGGACTCAATCAGCAATGTTTCCTCCTTCTGCACACTGACTGTCTTCTCCTCCCAGTGCCCGGAACAAGAATTATCTGTGCCATTGTTTCTGGAGCTCCTGCCGAAGTCAACAAGTGTTCTGTGTCATTTCTCTGCTCCCTGCAGTCCAGGGTGGGCAATGAGACTGAGATGGACAAGAGCAACGGTGAAGCTTGTCTGCACTTTGCTTCCTTAAGCCAGAGAGCACCGTTTTAGAAGGCAAGCATTTGAAGGTGAAATGCTTACTGCAGGAGAGGATTCTACCAGGTGCTGAAGGGAAAGCAAACACCTATGTAAAGCATTTGTATAAATGTCCCCAGCCAGCCAGGAACCAGAAAGTAAGGTCACAAAGCTGAGCAAATGGAAAGCTTGGAGATGGGCTCTCCCGAATGTGCGTTCACTGCTTGATCACATATCCTGTCAAGAAAGCAGCTGCCATGGAAGAAGCAGGAGAAGAAGCCACTGAGCTCCCAACAGGCAAGAAGCCTCAACCCTTGGCACTGGGGGCACAGGGAACCCTCAAGTTTGTGTGTGGAACCTGTCTCAAGCTGAAGTCATGTAAAGTATAGGTATGTC
This sequence comes from Ellobius talpinus, assembly GCA_001685095.1. Lineage (NCBI taxonomy): Eukaryota > Metazoa > Chordata > Mammalia > Rodentia > Cricetidae > Ellobius > Ellobius talpinus. The sequence goes on along the minus strand of LOJH01015595.1, from coordinate 10,348 downwards.
CTCCACAGAGGGAAGACTACAGTTGGTGTCTTAGGATGATATTGCTTACATACATGCTAGCATCGCTCCTGCTTTGGTTTGAATATGACCTTCCCATTATTCCATTATTCCTGCTAGAGTTTCCACCATGGCTATATGAGGAATCCAGGAGCCTTAAAGCTGGGACTAGGATAACTAACCATTTCTTTTCTGTTTTTTTTTTCAAAAATTTTCAAACATGTATACAATGAAATGTGATCCCATTTTCTCCCATTTCCCTCCTCCACCTCCCTGTATGTCTCTCCCAGCATACCCCCTCCCAATTTCAGATCTCTTTTATGATAGCCCATTAACGGCACCTGGAGATGCCTATAAAGGCATGAGTGTTTGGGCATCCACTGGACCATAGGGTGGTTAATCCTGAAGCGTCAACTTGACCAGACTGAGATGTATTCAGTTGACCACGTCTGGATATGTCCCTGAAGGTGTTTCCAGAAAAACCTGACAAAGGAAGGAGACCTGAAGACCTGACTTCGTGTGGACAGCACCGCCCCACAGCCCTGGATGGGGTAAGAGGAGGTAAAGAAACGGTAGAACCCGCCAGTGCGTACAGGTCTATTCTCTGCTTGCTCCTGGAAACCACAGAGTTTCTCCATACCCCTCGTCCTCCATGGTGGACTGACATCTCTGAAACTGCAAACAGTGAAAATTACCTCTCCTCTTGAGGGGTCTTCCCAGGGCATTTGTTCACGGCAGCACTAAAAGAATTGATACATTGACTAAATGACTTGATTTGATTGGTGTTTTAAGAAAAAAACCAGAGGGACTAACTCAGGCCTTTTTTTTTAACCACGTGAACTCACAGGATCCATCTCCCACAGATGATGCATCAACAAGGAGCCGTGACACTGAACCATGGCCTTAGACTTCCTGATCTCTTAAGTTCTGAGAAAATCAATTTCTATTCTTCTTATTTCTCTGAACCAAGCTCTTTGTTATAGTACCACAAATGGACTAAGGCAAAAGCTGTACTGCCTTACACAGTCTCCAGTTGCCCTTTAGGTGGCATTAACTGTACCCAACACGACCAATATTTCACTGTGGGATCCCTCAGTTGATGTCAGTCTGGGAATTTAAATAACAAGTTTATTGCTTTTTTCTTTTAAACAAAGCATGCAAAGAAGAAAAGAGAGAAGAACCAGCAGCCTTGGAGCCTTCCATCCCTGCTAAGTCCCTTACATCTGTGTTTATTTTCACAGTGCTTGCTAGACTCACTCTATGATCTTTTACAGCCCGTCTTTTCCTGGTAATCCCCCTCATCTTAGAAGATAAGCTCGGGGATTAGCATTAGGGGGTCCTCGGCCTCTGTGCATCCCTAGCACAGCATATGACTGAGGCACTAGGCATTTTAATGATGTTTTGTTTTCATTAAGTTTGTGTTTCAATAGCTGCCCATGGTCAGCAACTGTGGTATGGCACAGACTGCTTGGATACTTCAGAGAGTATCTGGTAAACCTTAGCTCATGGTTTAAGCAGTTATACCTTTGGAATACTGGGGAAGTTGCTCATTTTATTTATCATGCATTAGCTATTTTTATAATTGCTAGGACATAGTATGTGACATAACAATCTAAGGAAGGAAGAGATTGTTTCAGCTCATAGTTTGAAGGTAGCTCATTGCGGTGGGAAGGCACCCTGTCAAGAGTATGCCCAGCTGTGATAGCCTGGCAGAAAGTGCCCCGTCACACCATGGCAGCAGTCAGGAATTTGAGAGATGAATGCCTGTGCTTAACTTACCCTTTCCTTTCTATTCAGTCTGGGATTCCAGCATTCAGGACGGTGCCTCCCACATCAGAGTTTTCCCCTCTTCAGTCACTTGTGTCTGGAAATGTACAGAGATGCATCTCCCAGTGGGCTCTATACACAGTCTAGTTGACAATGATTAACTATCATCATCCATTCATTCAGTTCTCAAACATTTGAGAGAGTTCGATAAAAGCCGGTGTTACCCTGAGGACTGGGGTCCCACTGGGCTCATGTTTCATGGAGCCAGAGCAATGTTCTGGAGAACTGCATTTGAACTAACATCTAAGTACCATGGGACAATCCAAAGGGAAGGATTGTATATCAGAAAGAAGGCTTGGGGCCTTGAGAACCAAGTGGAAAGGGGCTGGCGAATTCTCCAAACTCAAGAAAAACAGCACTCTGGAGGTGGGCAGAAGCAAGAACTGGCATCAGAGAATGTGGATTCTACAAAGCTCAGAACATTAGCCCTGGAATTGAAGCAGGATAGAAAGCCATTGGAGGACTTTGAGTGAGGACATACATGATGCTTCTCAGATGTTTAATCTTTTCCTCTGGCACCTGTGAGGATAGGAAATAGTAGGGATGGGTGGGGCAATAGGGAGGAACTTTGAGTGTTTCTGGGAAAGAAGCAGCCTGCTCAGAAGGGAAGAGACAGGTGTGTGAGATCTGGTGGTGAAACAGAGCTCTGGGCGTGAGTCACAACACTTCTAACAGATGATGGAGCTGCTTAGGAGAAGAGTGTACTTCAGGCAGTGCTAAGGATATGTTGGAGGTGGTGTGTTCCAGGTCCCCAGGGATATGGTGCAGGTTCAAGCAAGTCAAGGAATGGCCTGAAGCGCTGGCTCAGTGTCTACCACTCTGAGATTTAAGGGCTATTGACAAAAACAGACTTGTAATAGAAGCAGACCAGAAGCCTGTTTATTGACAAAAACAGACTTTGTAATAGAAGCAGACCAGAAGCCTGTGGGAGGAGGAGTCCAGGCCAGCACATGAGTTCAGACTGCAGCAGGGGCCAGGTACACTTAGGGAGCAGGTGACTCTTGAGTAACTGTCACCCCACTTTCTTTCCCATATCCTGACCTGTTAGAGTTCTAGAATGCCCCCTATATCTCCTCTGATTTTATTTCCCACAGTGGACCATCAGCAATGAACTAAATTTAGATTCCCTGTTAAGCAGGCCTTACCCTGGTAATCGTACAAGTATGATGTTTTAAATCACACTTTTATTATCTCGCCTTTCTCTTCCAACTACTAATCCTTATTTCTCATCGCTCTCTGCTTGTTCCTGTTCACCATCCCTGTCCCCTCACAGTACAGGCATTAAACTGCTCCAAAGGCCTGCAAGAGGTGGAAAGGGTGAAGGGTTTGGCTCTCAATGCTCCTCAACAGGACAGTGGGGAGGTGGCTGGAAATTAAACCCAGGCAGCTTGATGATATGAACACGGTCCTGTGTCCCTGGGCTTGGTGTTATCAATGACATCAGTTCCCTAAAAGGACAGCTGCTCTGGGATCCCGCTGGTGACCAGCCTGGAGTCGAGTAACAGCACAGGGGGCCTTCTCTTTTCTGTCCAGGCGAACTGTCTCATGAACGTAGGGACTCACAACTTCCTCCGGTCGTGTAGAAACTGATGGTTTCTGCAGGGAGGACTAAGGATAGAGTTCTAACAGGGCCAGCCCCTAGCATCTCTCCTGCACTCTTTCCAACACTGCCGCAAACAGAGAGCATACAGCCGATCAGCGCCAGGGGAGTCTGATTTGGCTGCCGTTTTCTACCGGCTAGAATTTCGCTAACAAATGTTCAAACCCAGGGACTTTTGCAAACTTGTGATTTCTTAATGAATGAGAGATCCAGAGAATGAGATCAGGGTGGCCTGGGAAATCAACGGCACACAGCAACAATGTGACAACCGCATCAGAATGTCTCAACTGGGGAGCTGGGGCTGGTGGTTTCTTTTCTCACGAGGGCAAACAATAGGTGAATTACATTAGTGTCTCTTGGTACTATGGTTATTATTTAAGTCCCCTTGCCCGGGTATACAGAGTGTCCTATCAACTGTGAACAGCAAAGCTTAAAGCAGCTCCTGCAAGCCATTCCATCTGCAGTGTGCAGACTCATTTGGTTCCTAGAGCAGAAGGGGGCAGGCAGCAATGAAGCCCTCCTGGCAGGGTCAGAGGAGGCCTCCTCAGATGGTCAGCATCCTGCTTCCTGATCTGGGGCTTTGGCACACCCTATCAGTCCACTTGCAGATCACAGGTGACACACCTATCAAGATCAAAGCAAAAGGGAAGTCTAGGGCAGTGGTTCTCAGCCTGTGGGTCGTGACCTCTTCGGGCACAGGAGTTGCCTAAGACCATCCGAAAACACTATGAACTGTAACAGTAGCAAAATTAGTTATGACCTAGCGATGAAAACAATTGTATGGTTGGGGTCACTACACCATGAGGAACTGTATTAAAGGGTCACAGCGCTAGGAGGGTTGGGCAAGGGTAAGCTTGCTGGTGTACTGCACAGACAGGAAGTGAAAACGGGAGGCCGTGCTCTAAGGAGTTTCTGAGATGGCCCCTCTTGGTGCATATGAATTAACCACTCAAGTATTCAATCAAACATTGGCTAGGCACTCCCGTGACTATGATCTTATAGATGGTAAGAAGGTACAAAATAAGTTTATTTCAAAATAAATGTATCATCCAGCTGAGCCGGACCAAGGTAGGTGAAGTCCTAAAATGGAGAAGCTCGTCCCCAAGAAAGAGAGTCAGGTTGTGGGGATTCAACGTGAGGGACTGGCTGTGGCAGGCAGGGGTAAAGAAGACTGTGGGTATGCTCTGGATCCATGGCCCTGAAACCCTGAAGACAAGACTATATGGGCCCCTGGATGCCCTGGAAGCAGAGTCTTCCCCCTGAGCTCACCAGAATGGAAGAAAGCCTGGCCGACACCCTGATGTTTACCGTGTGAGACCCTGAGCAGAGAACCCCAACTTCAACCAACTGACAGTAGACTACTAAGTTGCCAGGTCTGAGCAGTACAGTCATGGGGACCTTTCCACAGCAAAGGCAAGCAATCAGTATCAGCAAATCCCTGAATAGCCCCGACCATCCCAGAGTGAGAGACTGTCGGCATCCTCGGCTTGAGCCTCCTTATCTGCACTGCTAACCCTTGCCCTCCACTCCTTCCTGGTGAATGCACAGAAACCACTGATAAATGAGGATACTGCCATCCGGGGTGGAGCCGCCCCCACTCCAGCTGCTGTATCCGCGATTATAGCTGAGGTTGTTTCAGCGCTAGGGACATTGTGCCTTTTCCACAACTGGATAGAATTGCTACAGGATCATGGTCTTACATAAGATGCTGCCTGATGAGCCTCAGAGGTGCTACTGACTAGCTGTCCCCCACTCTTAGAAAGCCATGAGATGACAGTAGTCAAGGATCTATGGTAGGGAAAGCCTGCTAGGTCTGCACATGGCACTGTCCGGCCCATCTGGATCCAACCCTCATGGCATGTTCCTTCAGGTGCTCTGCATGGCACCAGAAGGGCCTCTGAAACCAGGCGGGGAAATCTGGCTCAGTGACTGTGACACTGAATCACAAAGATCCACGATGTCCTAAGGCTCCTGACTTTGCCACGATGTCCTAAGGCTCCTGACTTTGCTGTGTCATGGACCTGAGTGTATACATGCTGTCTACCACCGGGAACTACCAGTCAACATCCAGATGACCCCTGTGTTTAGGACGGTCTCATGCTCTGTGGACACAGGAAAATCAACCCTGGGTGGATAGTGAGAATGGTGGCTCTGCCTTCTGGGGAATCAAGCTAAATGTGTATGTAAACAAATGAGTAAGAAACAGGCAAATAAATGTAAATGACAACGTATTTCACTGAGAATGATATCTTTTTAGCTGAAAAATACTTAGCCTCCAAATGACAACTCACTGCCTTTAAACAGCACCTTGTTCCATAAAAATAATCTATTTGCAAATAAAAGACTTTTAAAGGAGGCTCGCTTTTCCAGATAAAGATCTATACTATAAATCAACAGTAATTTACATTGTGTGGCCTTCAGCCAAGATAACAGGCAGATGTGGGGGGTAGAACAGACAGTCTGGGAAGACCAGGATCCTCAGGACTTCACATATGAACAAGATGATGGGAAAGACAAATTATTCTTCAGAGATCAGGATGGAGAAGAACAGCCAGTTCTCTGGGGGGAGCTATTTTCTAATCGTCACTCATTTTAAAATGAATCTTAATGTAATACAAATCAAAGTACAGAGAAATGGCCTCCAAATATAGGTGGAAAAAAAGTATAGATGAGCCTTCAGGGCTGGGGTTAAGAAACACTATTTCTACATAATCCAAGAATTAAAACCATAAATAAAAATACCGGTGGTTTTGATAGATTTATACTGGATGTAAATTTCTTCATTGGAGAAAAGCATAGATCTAAAGTTACCATGGAAAATTTAGAACATCTGTAACATGGAGAGAAGATGAATTATAATGGCAGAGTGAAGAAGGAGAAGGCTGAGTTCCCCAGGAGGAAAGTGAACAGAGGACACGAACAGGCAAAGTGACTAGAATACATGGCCAATAAACGCATGCAAATTTCTTTAAAAGCAGAAGCGAGATGGTGGCACATTTGTTGGTGAGGATCTAAGGACATAAACCATAACCTCCATGCTGGGCTGGTTATGCACAGGATCAGACGAAGGCCCGGCAGCTTGTGCATCCTCAGCAACCTCCTATAGGGCCCTCTGTGAGGACTTCCACCCACACCCTCCACAGTCAGCCTCCTAGACCACTGAGCATCTCCCTGCATGAAGATGAATGTGTCATTGACATGAGCTCTCTGTGTCTCCAGGAGAGATACTTTTTTTTTAACTTTTCAAAAGAGAACTTAGTAGATACCTGGCAAGCATATACCGCTGTCTGAAATGAATGCCTCTTCCTTATAACTGTCATTTAGCTTCTAGGAATCCACCCTCTAGTGTCCTCAGACAGGGAGGAACAGCAGCTATAATGAAGTTAAAGATACTTTTATGAAGAAAAAATGAGGAATGGCTCAGTGGCTAAGAACACTGGCTGCTCTTGCAGAGGACCCAGTTGGAGTCTCAGGACTCATACGATGGCTTTCAGCCTTCTGTGACTCCAGTTTCAGGGATGCAACATTTTCCTCTGATCTCTGTGGGCACCAGGCATGCAAGTGGCACCCAGACTCAAATCTGTATGCTTTATATGAATTAACTCACTTAACCTTTGCAAAAAATGTAGAGAGCAGATCCTATATCTATGTGCACTGCATAGACAAGGAAAAAAATGAATGTATCTGATTCTGTTGGCTGCTCCGTTACATTGCTACAAGCCTGGTGACCTAACAGCACAAATGTCTTCACTCTGTGTCCCTAGAGGGTCAGCTTCCAGGACTGAAGTTTATAAATCACTGGTCCCTTCTACACAGACTTAGAGGAGAAGGCATTCCAGACTTTACCAGCTGCACTGACCACCTACGTTCCCTGGCCTGTCCCCTCTCCCTCCATCTTCAAAAGTTTCACCCCATCTCTGCTTTGGTCTACACACCTCTTGATTTCTGCAACAACCTGACCCAGTTCCTATTATGTGAACACTTGTGATTGCATTGCAGACCCAATAAGCAAGACTAGACCTTCTAGTCCATGATTTTCAGCCTGACCGTATCTTCCAAGTCTCCTCCACCACACAGCATAGAGGATGAGCATGGATTATTATTATTATGAGTATTAGCCGTTATCCAGCCACCACCTGAGACAGTGCTTAGTGCTTAGCCAGAGAGACAACATTCCCTGATGACTGGCTTGTTGGAGTTCACAGATAGCATGCTTAACTGCTTTGTTTTTTTGTTGTTTATTTATTTATTTATTTTGGTTTTTTTGAGACGAGCTCTCATTATGTCGCCTTGGCTATCCCGAAACACTGTGTAGCCCAGGCTGGCCTCACACTTTGTGCAACCCCCTTGCTTTAGTCCTCCTGATCCTGGGATTGCAGTCACGAGCCTCTATACCCAGATAACTTCTTTTTAACTTGGAACACTAAGGAGTGCATTTGTTGTCTCAGTTGGGCTGCTTCTCGCAGGATCTCATCCTGGGAAAGGGGAATGCAGAAAAGTGGATGAGCCCCAGACTTGCAAACATGATGTCTCCATAGCTCCACACCCATTACTCAGAATCCCTGCCTGCCATCTGCCAGGACCACTGCGTCTACACACCATAGCACAGTGCGAGGACTTGCTGCCCCACTTTTTGAATGAATCGATAAAGACCCTCCCAGACATTAAGTATCTTGCTAAAGTCACAGTAGGGGACTGAGTCCTAAATAGTTACAGAAGACCACACTGCCCCCTGGTATTTCTAGATGGTGAATACAAGGTTCCTGGTTTCTTTCCTGTAGTAATGCTTTGCTGAGTCTGCACATGTGTGTGTGTGTGTACATATATTTGTGGGATTTGTGGGCAGCTTTGGGTTTCAAATGCTATTTGTGTGCCAAAGAAAAAGAAAAGGAAGCCATCCCTATAGCTCTTAACTTTGAACATCCAAATTGTTAGAACACACAAATATGGTGTTCTTGATGCCGAGGTCTTCCCTGGAATTTATAGACTCCCCGAATCCACCTCTTGGGTAGTATTTCCTCATCACCCCATGGACAACCTCCCTTCTAGCCATGTGCTACTTCTCACCTGTCTTTACGAGGCCAGGACCCAGTCATGTTCCTTTGCCAAAACTGTTCCCTTCCTTTTGAGAATGTGTGTCCCTAATAACAATAGCACGGTTCCTGGCAGCCTCCAAACGCCGCATCCCTCGTGAGGTTTTCCTGAATCCTTGATGGAAACCGACCCTGCTGTACCTCTCTGCTCATGTACCACACAGCGGCCACCACACTTGATCTAGGCTCACTTAGTCAGGCTGTAGTGACCTGGAGGTGGAATTGTGCCTCCTCTGGCTCATTCCTGCTGGATGCTGGAGTGCTTCTACTAAGATTCGTTACCCCTGGAGAAGAACGCCTGCATCACACTTGGAGATGGGTATTTCTCCTCACTCCCATCATAATGAGAGAAGAGATTGCATCTCCTTAGCCTGCATCACTCCTGGAGATGGGAGCACAGCTCTTCAGCCTCCATTGCACCAAGAAACAGAACGGCTTCTCCTCCAGCTCCACATCCCCAGGCAGTGGCTGGCTATGGGCAGATCTGAAGTCAACAGAAACGGTCGGGTCTTAACATGAACTTTTCTTCCCTGAGGGGGTTTTTAGGTGAGGGAATCGTACAACACATGAGAGTTTGATCTGATCTAGTGGGAATTGGACATTTCCCCTGAAAAAGAAACATGGGAGGGCCTTCAGATAGGGGAACTGAAAACATAAACTCTGGCTGCCAGAAAGGTTTTTCTTTCTCCTTCTAAATCACTACCACTTGATTCAAGGACGATAGATCATGTTTGTCAAGTTTAAAGCGGATTGGATTCTTTTTACTCTTGTCAAATCTGAGATCTGTGAGCTAAACCTTTTTTGCAGAGAACATGACCCCATGCTGGTCACGTTGCTGTTTTCCTGGGGAAAGCAAGAGCTTTACAAACACCCCAGCGCTCTGTGGGATTCCAGAGCTGTGAGTCAACATACTCACCCCCTGGTTTTGGGGCGGAGAGTCTGAAACACAAGTGAAAACCAGAAGGTTTTATGCAGCACAATACACGCATGACTAGCCGATGTTACAGCATAAAGTATTTCAAGCCACCCTCAAGGCCTGCGCTTAAGACGTAGCCCCTGCCTACTAGTCCCAAGTGTTTAAGTCAAATGATTATGGATTAAGCCTTCATTGTGAATTGATGTGTAATATACATTTGAGTAGACCTGGTGGTAAATGTAGTGATTGGGATTTATGACCTACAGATTAAAGAGTGTAGAAGAGCTTAAGACAGCAGGGAGAGGGGAGTGTGGGAGATAGAGGACATGATTCTGTTGTATTCTAAACTCTACCTTGGTTAATAGGGCAGGGTGAGTACTCTGAGTCAGATTAATGCAGCATAAATCATAGGAAATACTGGACTTGGGCAGGAAGTTGGAGGAGGCAAGGCTTGGTTGGATGAGACAGACAGAGCCTCCATGAAGGGATTCCACAGAAGAACACATATTGGTAGCATCCATGTCAGGATGGGTGGTTGAGAGATGGTGGGACCTACTCACTGTTAGGGACTAAAGGTCCAGAGATGGAGTGGGTAGGCAGGACTCCTTTCATGTGGCAGCAGACTTTGTCCAATAGCAGTGAGAGAGATGTTAGGAGTGAAGAACAGCTAAGTTCTCCTAGATGTGTTAAGAAATGTGTGTGTGTGTGTGTGTGCCTGCTCTTCCAGGTGGTACCAAAGTGAGACAGTCCCTCTGAGTGGGTACCCAGGAGCCAAGAGGGAGGAGATGCTGATAGAAGGAAGACAGGGCAGCCAAAAGAATGTGAAAAGAACTAAAAAAAGGGATTGACAAGGAAACTATCAGTTGATGGAGGAGGGTCATCTGTCTATGTGTTACTTTCATTGATTAATAAAGA
>LOJH01015594.1:0-16845 GCA_001685095.1 Ellobius talpinus | reverse complement strand
GAGAGAGAGAGAGAGAGAGAGAGAGAGAGAGAGAGAGAGAGGCAGAGAGAGACTGTGAGTGGGTGGGAGTGGAGGTGGGAAGGTGAGTATCTAGGCATCTGTATGGAGTGTAGATGCCTGATGAATGGGAAGGGTGGGGGGAGGCAGGCATAACATAGATATTATTACATCCCTAACAGAGGGGCCACATCTTCCTCTGTGGTCACAGGGCAGAGGCCCTCCCTGCCTCTTTTCTCTCAAGATATTTTGTCTGCCACGATGACTTCTTCCATGCTATTAGACCAAAGTGACACCTCACTTGAGCCCGTGCATTCACATCCCTTCTCTTTTCCTTTACCTTGCTAAAGTTTCACACACGACCACGGGTTAGTTCTGTATACTCCTCACCTGCTAGTGAACAGAATACCCACAGGGAGAAAAGACAAATAACTCAGGGACCACCAAAGTCAGACCTTGACAATCTGCACCCAGGAGTCTTTGTGGAAAACGTGAAAACGTGACATATTTTCAGTGATTCTTTCTAATCTTACAAGTCTAAAATGGAAACGTTGGCAGGTCGCAGAAAATTAGTAACTTGGATCTAGGGAAGCCACTGTACAGCTCTCTTCACACATGCTCTGGCATAGTTCGCCTTTATTTTAAATGTTGGAAAGGCCAGAAGAGCCTGGCTTCTTTAAGAAAAGACTCCCCAGAAGAGGGCTGCACAGTACGGCACAGTGCAGGTTATGACGCCCATCTTTAGTGTATCAGAGGGTCTGCTCATCAGCAAAAGCAGGGCAGGGGGCAGAGAACTGAACTTCCTGTCAGGAACTTAGTCCTCAGGTGAGCACAACCTGATTGGAAGGGGAACCAAACTGTGAGCCACGGGAGCTTTTCCATTTTCTTTGTGCTCTGGCTGAAAAAAAAAGTCAATTGTCTCTTAAGGGGACTTGGAAAGAGACAAAAAAGCAGAGATCTGAAACAAAAGCTAGCCAGGAGGGATGAGGGATGAGGGTACATGTACATGGTCCAGAGGGGCAGGCTCAGGACAGGCAGGAACTGGAAAGAGAGTTAAAAGGGTGGAGAATAAGGAAGAACTGAGGTCAAACAGCAATTAATGAGAGGCCACATTCAAAGGCACCGAGCAGGGTCCCACTGTTCCACTTCCTTCTAAGCCCCCTTGAACCCTTGAACTCCTTCACCTTCTATGGGGTGACATTAATTAATGGATGCCATTGTTCTTTTAAAAGATTGTCTTTTTATGGAATAATCATCACCGCCTGGCTTGTGAGCACCGCCACTGAACTATCATCTATTTACACTTGGAGAGGGACATCACAGCCCCAGGGCCATCCTAGGTTGGGCCCACCTGGGTAATTTTGGCAGTGGCCAATTCAATTATCCTGAGCTCTCGTGGTAGGAGAGAGATGTGGTGGAAATAACAGAAACAGCAGAACTCATAGGATATCCTTCCAACTATACACGTCCCGGCGGGGCAGGGGGGATGTAACATGTTTAAATAGGAGTGAGAGATGCATTGCTATAGAAATAACTTTGAAATTAGTCTTAGGAGGAAATGGTATTACATGTAAACCTGTTGGGACCAATTGAGTCCTGGCCTTCAGCTGTTCTTCGCTGTCTAGAACCTTCTAATTGAAGTTACTAAAAGCTGTGCCTTACCTAGAGGATGAGAGAATGGGATTTTCACCTGTTGGCCATTGACGGCTGTGTATTTAAGCCTCCATGGTGCTATTAAAGAAGGGCTTTGGTACCAATGATTGGAGGTCCGTGTATTGGTCTGTCTCTGCGTGTTTCCTCAACCTCCAGCCCCTTGCCCGAAGCTTTGCAAACTGGATTCTAGCAGANGTGTATTTAAGCCTCCATGGTGCTATTAAAGAAGGGCTTTGGTACCAATGATTGGAGGTCCGTGTATTGGTCTGTCTCTGCGTGTTTCCTCAACCTCCAGCCCCTTGCCCGAAGCTTTGCAAACTGGATTCTAGCAGANGGGGGGGTGCGCGGCATAAACCGCATAACCTCATGTTCTGACTGGCTGAAAACCATAGTCTTTGGTAAGTGAGATACAAACGAGGCAGCTAGAGAAGCTTCCAGAACTCCCCCCATCCAGATCCCAGGCTTCCTTTCTTAAACGCATTATGGACAGAGGTCTCCAGAATCCTTTTCCACCAGCCTCAAGGATGCTTTTAGTGGTGCCCAAGCAGAAGGGGACCCTGGTGTATTCTTCTTGCAAGCATCCTCTTTATTGTATAGACTCTCTAACTCACAGGATACCTCTGATACTAGTCTAGAATTGTTCTTCATCTCGAAACCACGACAAAGACAGGGCTCCTAGCCCCACCGGACAGCTGCCTGGGTCTGGGACCTTTGAAACCATTGTTTTCAGTCGTTTGGAGAAAGCACGCTGCACACCATTTCCTATCCAGTCACTGATTAAACATTTTCATTTGCCGAGCCTCTAATTTAGAACAAAGATTGATCAATAAGTGTTTCAGTTTGGATGAGTGGGTGGATGAATGAATGGATGGATGATTGAGTTAGTGGGCACGTGGACACTATATGACATTTCTTCCCCAAACATACAGATGTGATCTGCTTCTCATGCTGACATGGTCCTATATAACCAAGATCATATACTCTTCCACTCCTGCTAGAATGTCCACCGCTGTAGGATCAGCAGCCAGGAGCCTAACAGGGTCTTGGTCAGAACAGAAGGCGGTCTTTTTGGAAAACTTGGAGCTGCTCTCACAGTGCGCCCTGCTGGCTCACAGAATGAGCTGGGGAAGTTCCACCTGGTTACGATTCCCCTGGTTCTTGGAGCCAGTTGCCCTGTCTTGGTTCCTACCACTGACTGCAATGACATTTTCCAGGCTTATCCATCGCCTCTCACTCCATATGCCTTTTCAGTTCCCTTGGCCAAAAAGCGTTCTCAGCAAATGACTGAGAAACTCATGTAAACCGGAGAGTAAATGTTTCATGGGGCTTGGTGTATTAATTCCTTCTCCTCAGAACTTCTGCAATTTAAAGGGAACTAAATCTTAAGTTAAAAAATAACAAAAAAGGGAATATCAAATGTGGCACTTTATCTTTGACTCTTCCCAGCTGGGCTTGGAGCCCTGTCCCGGTCAGATGTCGGTCAGATGTCGATACGGCTGTTTCCCCCTTTGGGTGACTGTATTCCTACATCCTCATTCCTAGACTGAGTTAGTCCCCGAATCATGTGACTTCCCTCCCAGTCAACATGGATGAATACCCAACACCATGATCCCATGACTTTTATGCTACATTGGCCACTTATTCTCAAAGTCAACACAATTTTGTCATTGTGGCTTGTTTCATGTGTGAGTCCCACTCTTTCTTCAGGAGGATTGGTCACCTTCCCCCAAATAGATTTCAAATATCAGTGGCACCTTTGAAACAATGAACCCTGAAGCTCCCTGTCAGTCCATCAGCTACTTTCTCTCTTTATTCTCCTCTTTATTTAACCTATACTACAAGGTCCATCATTCCACTATGCTTTAATAAGAATTCTAAACTTCCAGCTCCACCGCTTTTGTTTTTGCTCTGGGTGGACACAGTGCTTGGTGTTACTGAGGATGTGCTACCATGGGGCAGATCAGTTCACCAAGGATTTATGGTGACCATCCTCAGACAGACTCCACCACTGTCCATCCATCCAACATTGCCACTTTGCTTTTTGTCAACTCTGCCATGCACTCCCTTCTTTAGCTGCCTTCCTCAAACCTCTGACCGCCCCCATCCCTCTCTCTCTCGTTTCTTGGCTTACAACCCTGCCTCCTTCTTCACAGGGAACACTGCGTCCATTACACAGAGCAATCTTACCCTCCCACTACCAAGCACAGCAGCCCACCCACCTCCCGCCTGTTCCCTGGCCTTTTCTCCCTCCCACCAATCAGGTCTGCCTGTCCCCATGCCTCAAAATCCATCTTCTGTTTACCTCAGGAAACCTACATGAAAACCCACCCTCTTTTTTCCCTGCTCCCTCCTAACTGGAATTCTCCCAATGGGGCTTATGTAAACTTGAGTTTTTCTTCTTAAAAATTAACTATTTTCAACCTTGAATACACAAGTGACCGTCCCTAACTAAACTTCCGGAAATGACTTGCTCTACGCTTTCTGGTCATTGTTCTGACTTCCACTTCTCATCAGGCTGGCAGCCCATCATGCTCCTGAAACAGCTCTTGCTGTCGTCACCAGAGCCTTCCATATCCCAGGTCCAAGGGAAAAGTTTCAGTGTTCAGTGACTGGCCCTGTTGGACACAACTTGCTTCTTCCTGTCAATCCTTTCCCTGTGACACATACTTCCTGCTCCTAGCTTTCTCAGAGACGTCATCTCTGAGGCCTTTATAAGTCTTTCCTGTTACCCACTACTCAGTGTTGGCTCTTCTTCGCCCTTGATCCTGGACCCCACTGCCCACGTCTACACTCTTTCACTGTGAACCAGGAGCCTTGGGAATTCAGATTCTAGTTGACACAGAGGGACTCTGAACTCTGCCTTCAACCTGGGACCCAAGCTCTTCCACACTCTATTCAGTTAGGCTATTGGATCTGACTCTGAATCACCTGATCAGAGGCCCCAGATCCATCACCTGTACATCCTCACACTGCTGTCTTGGGATCTGAGGGTTTTCTCCTGCATAGCATGGCTGACTGTGGTGTCCAGAAGACTGCTTAAAACCCAGGACTTGGGATTCCTCTGGTATGTGTTAATAAAAGGTTACACTTCTTTAGTGAAGTTGTTATTTTAGCAACTCTTTAAGCTCCTCAGGACAGAGAAAATAATGTCTAAGCATTATATTAAATATGCATGTTATTAAGCAGCAGACATAGCACAATAACCACCACATTGGCTACATTCCTAAGGGCGACTTCACGACTACTATCCTTTTGTTTGACCTCAATGAGTCTTTACTGCATTTTTCTGAGTCAGTCCTAAAATATTTCTACTGTTTCCAAGTCGTTTACGGGCCCAAATCAGCTTCTCTACACATCTTGCTAACAAGATCATCCATTGTGCTGTTCCTCAGGATCCTCCTCTAGCAGCTAGGGAGTCCTCTATAAAGAGGTGTGCAGGCTTCCCTCCTGCAAGACCAAGGACTTGCCTTTTGCTTTATCAGACCCAACAGGATGCTTCACACCAAGGCTCCTCTTTCCCTCCATTATCTGCCCTATATTTCTTATTCACATTCTTACTTCTCTATTTATCTCAGAATAGAAATATCCTCAAGTCTCTCTGAGCCCTAAACAAAGCATTTTTTAAAACCTTCTCCATGTTTCTTTACTAACAAACTTCTTGAGTGACGTCTACACCCATCTCACTTCCTCTCTTCTCCTTAGCCCTTTGCCTTCTGTCTCCTGTGCTCTCAAGATCTTTGGTTCTTACTGTGCCAACTCCCTGCCCATCTTACAGACCTTTCTGCCCCACTCCCCTTGGGGATGACTGTCTCTTCCTAATAGGGTCCCTTTGAGCTGTTTCTTCCTAGAAGGGTCTGGTTCACTTCTGTGTTTAATTCCTCCCTTCTAGCTTTCATCATGTTCTACTCTCATTAAGTAGAGTTACAGTGTATATTATTTTTCTACAGTGTCAAATGTTCAACAAATATTTTATTTTTATGTTAAATACTTTGATTTCAACTCTGAACTATCAACTTCTCAGTCAGTTCTCATTTCCCTCCTCCTAGGGGGTCACGTCACCATCCTATGGTAGGGTGTGGGAGAAGCTCTGCTGGTCATAGGAAGTTGATGTGGTCTGGATCACTGATGTGGAACTTCCCCTCTGTATGCTGTGAATACCATTGGTTAGTAAAGAATCTGCTTTGGGCCTATTGCAGCACAGAATAGGGCAAGGCAGGAATTCCAAGAAGATAGAGGAGGAGAGAGTAGGCAGAGTCAATGAGAAGCCATGTAGTCACTGCAGGAGACAGATGCCCCAATTGGAACCCACTGGAACGTTGCCAGTAGGCCATGACCTTGTGGTGATGCACATTAATGGAGATGGGTTAGTTTAGGTTATAAGAGCTAGTTAGAAATACGCTTAAGGTATTGGCCGAAAGATATTGCAAATAATAAAGTTTCTGTGCGATTAGTTCAGGTCTGGGCAGCCGGGAAATGAACAAACAGCCCCTGCCTACAGATTACCATCAAGAATCCCAGCACCTCAGGTCCTGTAGTACCCTATCTAACCCACCTCAGCAGGGGAACATTTGGCCAAGCTGGCAGTCTGACCTCTGTGAGCCACACACCCTGGTCCTTCTGGAACATTCACACAGAGAGGGAGACACAATTGCTCCTCCACTCCAGGACCACAGACCTTTCCTGGGAGCTAGCTTTCCTAAGGCACTGGGAAATCCTTCCATTTTCTCCTATCCATCTTTTGTCAGTAGCCTTGGCTTCACAGACACCCTGTCTTCTGAGGAACATGAGTCTGCAACCTAGACTAGGAAAGGGAAATGTAGGCAGAAAAGAATGAGTCAGTCTCTCAAAAATGTATCCTGACACCCTGAACTCATGAGACTCTTCACTGGCAGTTGGGGGAGGGGACATGTAATTTTTCATTTCTCTTCCACATAGCAGACATAACCGATATATTCATGACAGTGGGAAGATGAGATTATCTTATATTTTCTTTGCTTGCTACTGCACTTTTAAAGTCTCAAAATGAATAACACAATTTAAAATCTCCAATAAAAATTTATCTTCCAAATAGGTATTTTCCAATTTCTGTCCCTACACAGTCTTCTTGATGACTCACCTGTTCTTCCAGTCTTCTCTGCTCCCGCAGCACAGGTGACTCTCAAAGTGACCCTTCTACCTGCAGATCATTTCTTATGTGTCAGAATGTCATATCCAGGCAATTTGGATACCCTCATCTGCATATCTGACAAGCTCTTCAAACTCATCTGGCCACAATCGGCACAGGGACCCTTATACACACTCCTCCGATCCATCACAAACTCCATAAGCTTGACCTCAAAATCTGTCAAATCGATCTCCTTCACCCCACCTCTTCTTCCACCCCTAATCTATGTACCCCACCCCTCATTTGGAAAACAACAGCCTGGCTTGTTCCCTTATACTTCCCCAATCTATGCTCTGCACAGTAGCCTAAATAAGGCCTTTAAGTCCCCTGTCACGTGACTCAATCCCCTCTAGACTTCATAGCTCAGCCTACAAGGGCTGGTGGTACACTCTGGATTTTGTTTCCATTAAGGATTCATCCTGTCCTGTTCACACCCGTACTTTAGTTACCCTCATTTCTACCCTCCAAAAATTTCTACCTTCTTTCTCACTGCCATGGCCAATCCTCTACATAAATACCACTCTATCCTCTGAGAAAACTCACTCGCCCCGTCCAAAATCTCTTCTTCACCTAGAAATGATAGTTCCATTCAGCAGAGAATGGTGAGCCTTTGTTAGCACCCTTAAATCGTCTCCTTTCATCTTGGGAGAAGACACCAAGGGAGGCACATCTTCACAGCTCCTGCAGGATCTAGGCTATGCAGATCTCAGCATTTGCCCGTCCCAGCATCCTTGCCTGCTTCAAGGACTTGACATAGTTGTCTCTCTGTATGAAGTGTCTTCCTCTTGTCACCTAGATCTCATCCAAGTGTTAGCAGAAATGTGATGTACCCAGAGGGCCACTCTCCTGAGTTCCAACTTGTTTTCATTTTCCAGGGTCCCTGATTTTAACTTGAGGGGCGTGATCATTTTCATGGTCCTTTTGTCAGTATCTGTCTTCTCCATTCTGGGCCTGCTTTCCTAGTAGACTCGTTCACTGTTGGCCTACAATAGATGTTCAGTAAGTGTCTGAGTGAACAAATGAATGTTGAGTGTATAGTTTAGGGGTCATCTTCCCTATACTTCCCTGACCCAATCATACCTTCCATTGTGCTTCCTCTGTCAGTCACTGGCACTCAAAAATCATCTCATCCCTCAAGCTATAAAGTCCTAACATGAACTTTGACCTCATTTTTTCTCACTTCTTTTCTAACTTTAAATAAGCATGACACATATCTCTCTTTACCATTCCCAGTACCAGACCCAGGTTACTTTTTATTCCAATTATTAAAATTGCTTCCTAGTTGCACACCCTCTGATTCCAGTCTATTCTCCCCGATTAGCAGACTTGTTCCTCTGAAGTCCAGACAGACCCCTTCCTCCAAATCCCCTTTTACATGAATAAAATCAAAATGGGGCATTATGCAGCAATTAGAAAGCAACAGATTAGATTCGAGCATATCAACATGAGTGAGTCTTAACAACATATTCTTTAGTCGCAAGAGTAAAAAATGAAATGAGATTATATAACGCAGTACCATTTACATATATTAAAACACATTCAGCAAAACTGTAAACATTTTGCGAAAGTGTAGGCAAGCAAAAAGGCAGACATCAAATGCAATAATAACACAGTTGCCTATGGGGAGGAGATCATGAGAAAGTGGTGGAGGAATAAGAAACAAATATAGGAAGAAAGAGAGGGGTCTAGCAAGCACGGATGATGATAAACAGGCCATGAACTCAGAGAACAGATCCCATTTACAACAGCAAGATTAAACAAAGAACTAAGAAACAATGAAACATGCCTCATCTCTAACAAGTGCAATTCAATTCATTCTTGCATTTGTTTTCATAGCGCTTAAGAGATTTCCTTGCATATCATTTGGTTGTCAATAGATTCACATAAAGTTTATTTGTGTAAACCAGGCAAGCTGCATGACATGTCTCAGCACTGAGTCAACAAAGCAATTCATGTCCTCAACTTACGCAGCCAGGAACAACCTCCCAAATTCTTGCTGCTCTATGGAACCTTTTCTTCCAAATCATTGCTTTCACTCATGTAGAGCAATGCTCTTAACCACTTGAGCTCACAGCACAATGATTTTTTAAAAAAAAATTGGATAAGCAACCCTGAGTGTATTTCTGCAGACACAAAGTACATTACAACAGCATCCTAGTTTTATCAATTATTGTTGGATATATCATACAGGCACTCTTTCAAATGCAGTAGGCATTATACTAAGTTCTGAAGGTTACTCCACATCTACACCCCACTTCCCAGATTATGGAATCCAAATGAAAGTTCAACCTCAGGATCCATAGGGCCACTTGGAGACCAGCTTTGCTGGTGGGCTGTGGGTATCAAGGAAAGGTTGATAAGGAAAAGTTGCTGCTGGTCTCCTAAGCCCTACCTGTCTCCATCCATCTCTCACAGAAAGGACCTCATTCCACCTGAGTCTGTAAGACACCGAGAACTCTGGCTTGCCTTGACATGAACATGAAATGTTCTCATAAACTTTTATGTAAAATCTACAGGCAAAATCGATCCTGATGGGGAGCCCAAACTCTCATAGCCTTGACTCTGGCTAATGAAAGCGTTAATAGTTCCAGTAGACACTGTAAAATAAATACTCATAAAAGTTTGCACAGCACGCCGTTATATGGCCCCATAAAATTCACAAGGCAATTACTGAGTTATGAGCTCCCTGCCCACCACCCCAGATGCCAAGGTTAACACAAGTGGAGGTGACAGAAGAGCCCAGGAAAGAGGGAGAGCATTGTTAAGAGTGGCTACCGACACTGACCTTGGGCGTGCCAGGGCTCTGCTCCATCCTCAGTTTCCTGGCCTATGAAATGGGTGTTTGGTCTTCAGCTTGTCAGACCTCTGCTAGCCCTTACTTCTTGGTGCTTTGTGCCAGAGGAGAATGTTGGTATGCCAAGCACAACCATTGACTTGATTTGCTTCATTTCTCAGGTCCATGGTGAGCTTTAGCCTATCACCTCATCCAATGACATTCAAGTCACACCCATGACATATATTTATTCCAGGTTCATGGTAGATCATGTAAGATGCTAAATACCTTGTTTTTAAAATCTCATTTAATTCTAATTCTATAACAATTAATTGTTCACTGCCATTGTCCATATTGTAGGGATGAAGAAAGTGATTCCAGAGCCAGGGACTAAGCAATATAACACAGTATTTATAATGGGGGGGTGCACTGTATTGGGCACATGGTGGCTCTCTGCCCACTGCTCCCTGTACTGTGCATTACCAACACTGGTCCATGAGATTAAGAATAAATAATACATAGTTTTGTAACCACAGAACACAAATAAAATAGAGGCACAAAGGAATCAGTCATGGCCAGCTGCTGAACACTGTATTCTGTGTTCCTGTCTCCTACAGCACTTACCTGCCTCTACTCCCTCTCAGGCCTGAGGATGGAGAGTCTCTTACATTGGCTTGGTGTTATGAGTTGATAAAACCACTTGGATAGATTACTGCAAATAATTATTAAGATGGCATGAGAGCAAACAGGCCAGTGTTTTCATAGAATGAAGCTCAGCTTGGTTTCTTCTGATGTTTCCCGTTGAGTAAATTCGGGTTGTATTTCTTAGTAATGCCAAGACCCGACAGTGTGTCCAGCTCAGTGCCCCCCTGTCAAGAGACACCTGTAGCTGATTAATTCCGTTACTCAGGATGTTAGCTTTGATCGCTGGGTTAAGGTGGCATCTGCCAACTTGATCCACTGTGAAACTTCCTTCTATATAGCTGAAAGAATATATTTTGAGACTATATAAACATTTCATTTCTTATTAATCTTTTAGCTATTCATTTTAACAACCATTTATGAACAATATATGAAAAAATGCTATAGTAGGTGGGTAAATAGATGGGACAATGAGGTAGGGAAGGAAGGTGGGAGATCACAGTAACACAAATAACACTTCGGGGACCTGAAAGAGTTTATAGGAATTCTTTGTTTTACTTATGCAATATTTTGTAAGTGTGAAATTGTTTTGATCATGTTTTTAAAAGTCTATTGGGTAGCTTATAGAGCTGGCAGAAAGGCTAAATAGCCAGATGCAAGACTGTGCAGCTAAAAGCAACACTCAGAATGCATTCAAAATTCCCTTGCACAATAGATCTTAGACTGAGAACTCACTCCCCAAAACTCTAGAAAGAGCCAACATCCCTCCAGAGTCACCAGTACCAAGGGGCTGGACAAAGCTCCCACCACTGCAGATAACAGCAACTGTCATGACTAAAATTCCCTGTGACTTGTGGCAGCAACAAGGTGAATGTGTGAACTGCTTGTAGCAGACTCAACAGGGCAGCTGGAAATGTGAACATCTGTTGTGTTCAAACCCGTCCACCTGGGCTCACAGGATGGGGAAGTCTTCAATACCTTTCAGGGAGAGGAGACAGTTTACCAAGAAGGGAATAAATCCTTCAAGCATGAGCCCTAAATCACCTATTATGGTTCCAAAAAATGGTGAAATGTTCCCAGAGGCTCATGTGACTGAATACTTAGTTGCCAGTTGATGGCACTTATTTGGGGATAGTTGTGCAACCTTTTGGAGTAGAGCCTCATTCGGAGAACTGGGTCACCAGGGTTGGCCTGGAGGCTTATTGTCTGACTCTGTTTCCTGTTCAGTCTTCACTTCCTGTTCTATCCTCACTTCCTGCTTGGTCTTCACTTCCTGCTCGGTCTTCACTTCCTGCTCGGTCTTCACTTCCTGCTCGGTCTTCACTTCCTGCTCGGTCTTCACTCCCTAGCCAGCTGAGATTTGTGTAAGCAGCTGCTGCAAACTCCCACTGCCCCAGAGCCACTTGCTTCCACGCCTTCCCCACAATGGTGGCCTAGGTCCTCTCAGTCCATGAACTGGAGCAAACATCTCCCTTAAGTTTCTTCTCATCATGTGTTTGGTCACAGTGTTGAGAAAAAGTAGCCAATGCAGGCCCCAGGCTCTGAGAAGTGGGATTGCTGCTCTAGAAACTTCACCATGTCATTTACAGGCTTTCAGATTTGCTTTGCAGGAGGAATGTGGAAAGGTTTGGCTCTGTGGGCAGTGGAAGCCTTAAGAAGTCCCAGAATGCTGACAGCAGACTTTACTGGGCTGTTCTGATGGGACCTGAGAAGACCAATAAGAATAGGGATAGTAGGAGGCCATCCCCATGAGTTTCATAGGGAAATAAAGACTCAAGAAAGCTTTTAATTGGCGCTTGCTTCTAGTTTCAGAAGTTTAGTCCATTGTTGTCATGGTAGAGAGCATGGCAGACATAGACAGACATGGTGCTGTGGAAGAGACTGAGAATTCTACAACCAGATCCATAGGCAGCAGGAAGAAAAAGAGTGACATTGGGCCTTGAAAGGGGCTTTTGAAACCTCAAAGCTGCTCCTAGTGACACACTTCCTCCAACAAGGCCATACCTCCCAGTTTCTTTCCAATAGTGCCTCTTTCTGATGGCTAAATATTCCAATATATGAGCCTATGGGGGTCATTCTCATTCAAACCACCACAGGTATGTTGTGGCAAGGAGTCTGACTTGAGTTCTTCTGCTATCCTAAAAACTTTAGCAAGACTCAATTAAAAATTAATAGACTAATTTGTTTGGTAAACAAAATTTCAAGACAGCATAGCATTCGTGGTGTGGTATTAATCACTATTTACCCACATTGACAGTGAGAGATAGCAGAAAGTGAAGCAGGAGTGTAGGAAAGATGTACTGCTTGGTGAGGAAAGGAATTTGCACACAGTTACAGTTGCAAACAAGGAAGACAGAGTGGGCACTAGAAGGCACTTGCAGCTGTCAGTCATTGGCCCGTTAAGAAAAAATTCATATTTTGGGACAGTCGGAAAAGGCTTCTGCTTAAAAAAAATGAAGGCTCAGTGGAAAGGAGAGCCTGAACAAGGGATGCCACAGGAGCATGTGTGCACTGCTCGAAAGCACTCACCAACAGAAGTGTTCACAGGTTTAGCAACAAAGGTACCTGGAGGCCACTGTATCCATGGGAAGGAGCAAGGCTACCATCACAGTGCGGCACCAGAATTTAGCATTGCTTGTGGCTAGTTTTGCAGATGTGCAAGATGTAAGAGTGTGGGACACTTGTACCAAGGTTACAGAAAGCAGAGGCCAGGAAATGCACAGCACGATGACCTCCTTCATAGTGAGGAGACTGGATGTAAATCTATGAAGGTATAGCTTCAGTTGAGATGAAAATAACCAGGATGTTGGGAGATGTCAGAAATATCAGACACTAGACAACAGAAACTGGAGGCACCGAGTGGAGTCAGCTCAAGGAAGAGGCTACATGCCGCTTGGGCACTAGAACTAGAGAAGCAGAGTCACCCAGGCCCATTGGAGCCAAAGTGTGAGTCTCATGCCCTCAACATTGACTTACGGTGTTTGCGCTGAGGGGTTTCAGCTTTACTTTGGTCCAACTTCTCTGACTTTGCTCCCACTCATTCCTTTTGGATAGGCATGATATTCTATGTCAGAAGTAACTTTCAGTTTTAAACTTTTGAATACTGTTGGGACTGTAAGGCTAGGATGACTTTTGAAGTTGCATTAAATGCCGTTTTGCATTATGTCGTGAACCTGCAAGAGCCAATCATAGAATGTTCCTGTCTGTTCAGTTTTCCCTATTGACTCCCTAGTTTGAAGGTTTGGCCTCCTGCTGGTGGTGCTGTTTGAGAAGCTGTGGGACCTTCAGGAGGTTGAGTCTCAGTGGATGAGTTAGATTACTGGAGGGTGAGGCTGGAGCATTGCTTCCTGTCCAGTTTCTACTTCCTGTGTTGCAGCCTAACTCCTCCTTCTGTCTGTTCTCAATGCCTTCCATGTTTTTGTGTAGATGAATCCTGAGAACACTCATTCATGAGCATCTTTAATGCAAACCTCTGTCTCTGTGTTGGCTTCCTCAGCAACCCAATCTATGACAGCCCTGTCCCTGTCCTGACTTCAGGTCTAGCCTCGTAGTAACTTACTCCATGGGACCCGATTCTAACTCCTACCACTTCCCAACAGTCTTTTCTGCAACACTGGGCTTTACCTTCAACAGAGGTGAGTGTTATTGTCATTCCATCTTCCAACTCTAGCCTTATTATGGGATCCTCTCTATCCTTCAAGCCCATCTAAGGTGAGGCCTCTTCCAAGAGCCACGTATGACTTCCCCAGCGGAAGTCCCCTCTGCTTCCTCCAAGTCTTATTGTGACTCCTCCACTGTTTGTTCTAACATCGTACGGGGTCATCTAGGATGGTACAGCAGTTACTGGTGAGTTTGCCAATAGATCCCTCCCTTGACTCCCATTCTACTTTATAGCTCAGGGCCCAGCACCACAAAACACATTTCCCAGGGCCACAAGCCCACTGACTTCTCACTACAGCCAGACAGGCAGATACAAGACTTGGAGTTTTAAGCACAAAGAAGGAAAGTTGAGGAATTTTTCTGCCTCGGATAGGGGCATGCCTGGCAAAGGATAAGCCCATCCTTGTCTCTGCTCTGACCGGTTAGAACCAGTTCTGGAGTTCCATCCCCTCTATCTCCTTCTTCCTTTGTCTCATCAGGCTTGAGGGCAATGGCTTCTCTTGGCAATCTCTGGATCCCTGTATTTAGTTCTTCCAAACCTGGTGCACGCATTCTCCAACAGCAAGTTCCTATTTTGTGCAAGCTCCATTCTCTTATCTAGTATTGTCTTGTCTTGGCTCACCAGATAGATACATTTTCCTAAGAATCTAATCAAGGCCTGGCATCCACCAATACCCAAATGCTAACAGCAAACACATTATTTGAAAAAGCTCAGAAGTTAACCAAGGTGGCCCCAGCTTCACATTCCCTAATGTCATTTAGAAGTCATGAATGCTGTGTCATTTTGTAGGGAAACCAGCCTTAACCAGCTTAGTACACTGTCTTCACCACTGGGAAAACTCATCCCCCACAGTGTTTCCTGACATGAAAGCTTACAAACTTTTAATGTTGAAACAAAACATGTTTAACCCAGCTGATGTCTCAAACAATTATCTCCAGATCTTGTTCATGGTAGTGAAGATAAACACTAATGGTAAAGCTGTTTGTAAATATTTTGAACAGATGCTAAGTCTTTATTTTTTTGCATTAAAAATTGACAACAATTGATATTCCCCACTGATGAGCTATGAGTATTTTGTGCACATACAAGAGGATATATTCTTTTTAATAGCAATTACTGTTCTGCAATGCCTGAGAAATTGCTCTGAGGTTTGAAAGTGTATTCGCAGCTATACCCGGGGGATTGTGGATAGTTATGCCTACTGTATCATCCACCTTATTTAAAACTTGGAATAGGAAACACAATTCAATCTAGCACATTTCTAAAGGCCAATGGGAAAAAGACTGGGCTGTAGAGTCAGGAAATGCAAATGCAATGCCAGACTCTATCTGAGTCTCTGCCTGGGGTTCATCCCATTGGATTTTTTTTCTTCCCCAAGGCTGGTGGTGCTGACTCAGTAGTTCATTAAACACAAGTGTGTGGGTTCAGCCCTGACCAGCCATTAATCAATGTGTAGCCACAAAGACAGCATCCATGGATTAACAATCCACCACAAGGTGCCAGGCTCTTGTGGGAAGAAATTAAACCAGGCTTTTAGGGGTACACAAGAGCACAGGACACAGACTATTTCCTACACTCAAGGGTCCTAGATGATTAAAAAAATAGTGTCAAGAGTCATAACTATGTGGTATATTTTAATGATGCAAACTTAGCAGGTTGATTTGTTTAAAAGAGTGAGATAGAGACACACAGAGAAAAGCAATAATTATACCCCTTTGCCTCACTTGGAAAAATACCAAAGTCAACATTTGAGACCTTCTGTGACTATGAGAACTGAACGAAGAGCTTCCCATCCCTGCTCATACAGTCCAGAGGCATCATGGGAAATTAGCTCAGGTGAAGACTTCAGCCATCTCTACCCTAGTATATGCCCCCATGGTCCACCTGAGAACCTCAGATGCCCCAGAAGGTAGGAGTGACTTCACTGTTGCAATCTTGTCAGGGCAAGGGCTGTCTTCAGGTCTTCATTTGAATTCCCCCCACCCCTTAGGTTATGTCCCAGTGTGTTCAGTCTGGAAGGCAGGTGCTTTCCTGACAGAAGCTGCCTGTGTCCTTGGACAAGGGCAGCCTCCCACTGGAAGAACAGAACTCCTCCTCAGGCCCTCAGATGATGTGGGATGAGCGCTTCCTTCTCAGGGAGCAGGCAGGCAGAAGGAAGGCTTGATGATGATTTCTCCTGGGGTCTCACAGGCGGGACTGCCCTCTTCTATCCCCTCGCCACCTCTTTAATCTTGCCTGCAGCAACCCCTTGATGTGTTTCACAGCTCCTGTCCCACCAGGAAAGACGTTCAAAATGTCCCCTGCTCTAGTTTTCTCTCCCTCCAGAGAGACTGCGCTGTCACCTTTATTTAGAGGACTGGTAAGCCTCAACCTCCTGGTTCCTGCCCCTAATATCACCAGGGTGGGAGTCAGAGCACCTCAAGCATGGAAGTCAGAGGAACCTAGAGCAACAGTAACCTAGCAACAGTGTCTCAGGATTTGAATGTAATTATACCCTGAGCGTGATAAATACTCAGAAGGGCTCCTTATGTGCAGATTCTACTAAACAAGTCTTTGAAATTATCCTCATTAAATATTGATAGAAAAAATGTTTGGTTTTTTTTGGAGAAGGAAAACTCTTGCTATGTGTGGACACCTAAGCACCACAGGCAGGTGAGAGGACATTGATCAGGGCAGCTCAGACAACCCCCAAGCCACTCTCTTGGGCCACTCAAAGATCTGGAAGAAAAACCGGCTGAGGAAAAGAGGGTCATGGAGACCAAGTCATCTTAATGGGAACAGGGACATTTAACCAGGAGACACAGACAACCCAAGGAATCTCACAGAAAGAGGAAATTCATTCCTCGAACCCACTGTGGTCAGGACAGATTTCCTATTAGCCAAAGCTAATCAGAAGCCAAAGGCTGGGGGAGGACCTTGGACTTCCCACAGGGCAGGGAACCCTGACTGCTCTTT
>LOJH01015592.1:5296-19187 GCA_001685095.1 Ellobius talpinus | reverse complement strand
AAGGAAGGAAGGAAGGAAGGAAGGAAGGAAGGAAGGAAGGAAGGAAGTCTTTAATAAGTCAGAAAGACTTGAATAAGTCCTCTGCTGTGCAGGTGACGTTCATGTGGCCTCATAATCTGAGAACTGGGACAGCTTCATTTATACTCTCCTCCTGAACTTCTTTTTGACAAGAACCATCATGGGATAGATTGATGAGGCTATTCATTCCCACATTAAGGCTTCCAGGAGAAACACCCTCATTCACCCAGATCAGGGAAGAGAAGGGGGTCTTACTAGATAAAGTTAAGAGATGGTCTTCAACATTTTTGGTCTTTGAGAGATATTTTTTAGCTGCATAATCTGGACTTAATGTGAATCTTTATTAGCAGACACCTAGCTTTATTGGACTACTTTGGATATGAATCTTTTCCTATGGTTTTTGTATATATTTTTTCATGAAACTTGAGTTAAATTTTGTCTGATTTTTTTTAAACAGCAGCAGTACTGTTTTCTTTGGGAGTGGATGGATTAATCGTGTGACTATTTTACTTAACAATCATGTCCTGCTGTAACAGTAGTCTTTCCAAATCTATCATAAATGATTGACCTATAATCAAGTCTATTCTTTCTGGAGATTTACAGCTACATTCATTTTGAATGCAGTAGAGCAAGACAAATCTCTTTCCTGACATTTTTAAACTAAAAAATGTCATAATTTTAAGCTAGTGAAGTATAAAAAATAAATGAAAATGAACCATATTGTTATTCTGAAACTCCTATTTAGGTGAAATAAAGTGATTATATTTCAAGCTTATTAAAACTCCAAATTCTCTGAAATGGGCATCTAGTTTTCCCCAAACTGTCCTGTCCCCAATTCCTCGATGATAACGCCTTAATAATAATTATTTTTATTGGTTTTATATTGTTTTGTTAGAAAGTTGTATGTAAGTATACCTTCAATTGTATATTCATTCTTTTAATCTATCAATCATAATTTTATTGCTTTATTTAATAAATGACTGGGCATACATTAGTGAACACCACATCAGGTCTCTCTTCTCATGATACTTAGAAGTTGGTTGGAAAAGAGAAAAGAATGCAAATGCTCCACTGTTCCCTCCTGCTGCTGAAAGGACCCGGTGGTGAGAGTGCCCTTCTCTTCCAGTGTACTCTCTTGCAAAGAGAGAAAAGTGTGCAAGTTACACAGAGAATAATTGTCTAACCCGTGACAAAAATAATTAGTTTCAAGAGCACTGCTCCATTTCTTAGGCCATCACTGAACTATTGTCCAAACTTGAAAGTTTTTCAGAAGTTCACAAACACAGCCTTTGTTTTCTGAGAAATACCCCCCAGTTATTCCAATTCGACCATAAATTTCGCTCTGTTTGTTTTTGAGTGCCATAGATGGGGCTACATTTCCTTTCTACTTTTTATTTATTATTCTTTCTTGATCAGTTTAGAATTTTATGAACCAGATTTATACACCAGTCTAACTCATGTGGAACTGCCAGAGCCTCTCCTCCCTTGTAAATTTCATAAACTGCTACTATGTGACTCAATAAAGGTATTAAAGCCCCACATCTGTCCCCAGGTCTCTGTGTACCTAAGGTTTTTCTCATCTCTCCTGGAAACAGTTCTATACAACCAGGATATCAAAGCCAACCTCTTATGTACTCATTTCTTTAAGTTGATGCCTAGCTTAATCTTGTCATTTAGTTCTGTAATATTCATGGGGACCTTAGCCAGAGATAAGTCAGCATTGTTATTGGTTCCAATGAGTCAGTGCATATGAGAACAATTTCTTTGATAAGCAGAATAATGACTTCTCAATGGTGTTAGTGATTCAATCCTTGAAATTTATCTGTGTTATCTTACATGGAATAATGTAATTAAAGTTACATATGATATTTAATTGGTGAATCATGTGAGTTACTGTGGGTAATTCTTTTGAAATATCCAGGCAATGCTAACATGAGTAAATGGTATTTTAATGCAGAAAAGAGATTATAAATACAGGAAAGTTTAGGAAGATGTAACAACAGAAGTATAATATAGAAGTAATGTATATAGCTTCGAAAAAAATAGGAAAGGAAAGAATCACACACCAAGGATTTTGAATAAATTAATATCCATGAAGAGGAATACAGACTTGTTAATACCTTGAAAATAAGCCAATGAGACCTGAAACAAGTTTTTATCTAGAAAACTATGATATAATGAATGAATATTGTTTTATTGACTAAATATAGGATGATTTGTTAGAAGCAACATTAAGAAGCATTTGAAAGTCTAAACACATAGTGTAGAGTCTTTGGTAGTAGATATTTATCATAAAGCACTGTTGTTCTCACAACTTCTTGGACTCAGCTTTATAGAAGGAATATAGTGTTGTCTGTTGGGGTTGTGAATGGGTGGATGCCTTGTCATGGGAAAGTACAAGGTAAGCTCCATGCTGTCATGAACAGCTATATAGAGGAGTGGGACTGGTATACAGTCAGGAGAGCAGTAAGGAATAGAGCTGACATGCATATGAAATCCAGCAGAGAGAGAGAGACACACAACCATCTACACTGATAACAAACCAGGCACATTGTTGACTATAGAACAACAGAACTTATCTGCAAGGGAAGAAAGGTGATTTGGAATCAGAGTGTTAGATTAAAAAAAAAGGAGCATCCTTGAAATTGATAGCTTATTGCTAGAGTAGCTATGATTGTGGGGTAATCTTATTGAAGTGGGATTAAAGATAATTGATTTTCACCTGAAATTTAACTACATATTCTCTGTATTTTATGAGATTATGTTGTTATAACTACTGTGTTAATGGGCATTTTTTAAAGTATAATTTTAGGTATAGGCCGGACTACTTCTGAAGCATTTACATTCTATATGGGTCTGATTTCTCATTTGTAAAATACCTATATTACAGACTATCAGGACAATAAGCCATCTTACAAGTCTGGCACCCAGTAAACATCCACAACTGCTAACTCATAATTAAAATAATAATTACATACTACTTACAAACTTAGAAAGGAAGAAGTTGTGAAATTTTGTCATACTTAAATTCATACATGAATTTTAAAATAATGCTCAGTATTCCTACAATTCTAAAATTTGCTGACACCATAATTCTCCTTATTGCAGTTCTTTGGAGTAGTTCATTTAATCTTATAGAGAGATGTGTTAATTTTAATAGTAACAGATGGGTATTTATTAAATTAAATCCTTTCACTATCGAGATCAGACATTCAAATACATGGAGGCATTTTCTTACATAATTAGGATGTCTGTGTGCTTCAGGGTTTAAAAAAATACAGAATAGAAACTAAAAGATGACTCAGTGGGTAAAGGTACATGTTGCTGAGCCTGGCCAACTGAAATTCAATTCTTGGGTCCCACAAGGTGGAGGTAGTGAACGAACTCCCAAATGTTGTCCTCTAACATCTACAGGCACATGGTTGTAAAAGTGCACCTCCCAGCAAAATAAACGTGATGAAAATGAAACATAAAACATTTTGGCATATATACCAGATTCTGTGTGTATTAAATCCCTCCCAACACACATACACTGTAATTAACAGTCATTTTAAATGAGCATTGTAAATGAGTCATTTTATGTGTAGAAAGTGATTGCTTAGGAATAAACTATGTGCAAAAAGCTACTAATTTTGTGCAACAGAACAATAGAACATAACCAGTTAATGTCTCACTGCTGATCCTATGATGAGAAATCAGTACTGATAGGAGCTTAATGTGAAGAGAGGTATTGATGAGACCATCTGATATAGCTTTGGGTGTCTGGCTTGCAATTTGGCTTTGAAACACCATTGGGTAGTGAGCAAGGTGGAAACTATTTATGAAAGAAGAAATGGTAACAGGAAGAGACCAGAGGGGCATGACTAATGATTTGAAAAATTAACAAACCTTAATCTCTCTCTAACTTTAGAGTCGAGCAAAGAGACATAAGAAAATGTCTTCATTCCCAAGAATTTTGTTCAAGCTTTATATCATCTGAAAAAAGAGATAAAATAGATTTTAAATCAGAGAAGCATCTTTTTGCAATAGTCAATGGTAACTTCAGTGATTTGTAACTAGTAAAAAAAAAGATTTGTTTGATGCTGAGTCATAATGGGACATCTACTAACCTTCCTCCAAGGCTCACAGAAGATTAATGAATTAATGGTGGAAAGAGTGTAAGAGCCTCAGGAAAGGTGTTGGGAAATGGTGTAGATCACGGACTTCCATGAAGGACATGACTGCATGGTTATTGCCCTCTCGTACTCACAGGAGCTATCTGTGCAAGATCTCCACAACTCTAGGCCTGTCATCACTTACTCCTCCCAGAAGACTGATAAGTGAATCACAGTTAGTTAGGTAAGGAAATATACCCCTTGTAATGTGCATCTGCTTATATTTAAAAAAATCCATTCACGATTTAGTAACAACTAATGAAACTCAGAGATCAGCAAAAGTGATAAAAATGAGATATGAAAGCAAAAAGGAATGGGTTATGAAGAGAAGGGATGAGCAACAGGAGGAGGACCAAAAGGGATAATGAATGTGGGTGAATATGATCAAAACATGTTATGTATATGCACAAAACATCATCTGGAAGCACATTATTTTTTGCTTAATTAACATACAGTGATAAAAAATTGTATGAGAGAATTAGAATTCAGTAAACAATGGAAAGACCTGGTAGAGTTGCTCTTTTTATAAATATACACTGGCTCATTGTTTTGTTTGGATGTCTGTCTCAAAAGAATCGTACTTTGATGTGGGATCAAAAACAAGGAATAGAAATGGATGAAGTAAGCTCTCCAGGTTAAGTCTTGAGCCAACCATCCCTCTTTGATGAGTACTGTGAAGGCTTTCAGACTTCTGTATCAATTGGTTATTATACATACATTGACTCTTAAGACAGTTTCGCTGGACCAAGAAAACAATATCATTTCAATATCAATCCTCACTAACTATATATGTATGGATAAATTTTAAAATTGTACTTCCTGTACCCCAAGGAACTGGTGGAGAACTTAAATAGGTTTGATTATATGTTGTGCTGTTAAACTACATGATAAAGCCAAAATAATACTATTCTGTTACTGTTCTGGTCTAGGATTGATAAAATATTTCTGTCTTCTGAGTTTTACTCATTTGCTCATCCAATTAAAGTGTTACAATGTTCTCACTCATGGTCTGTCTTCAGTAATTTGCTATATCTGGATATTGAAAACTAGTAAAATACTGATTATTTCTATTTATATCAATGTCTTAGCTTATTAAATAAAAGTGATTTAAAATAAATATATTTCTCTAAATAGAAAATATATAACATATAAGTATGCCCAAACAAAGGATTTCATCATTTATTTTTGTCTAGGGGACTGGGGGTTAGAGGGGAGGGGATAGAGGATGGGAACAGGAGAGATCCACATGAACTTGAGTTATGTGCAGGATGATAGATATAGATCTAATGCATTCTTCTAAACTTTGCCATCCTATTAACCAAGCACCATTTCTTATACAATTTTGTACAATCTTTTTCCATTGGACTATTTTGACTTTTCAAAAATCAGGTGTTCATAGTGAAAGATTTCAGAGTTATTTTGATTTTTGTTTACCTAGTAGCTAATGATGTTGAATAATTCTTTAAGTGTATCTTGGCCATTTGAGATTCTTCTGTTGAGAATTCTGTTTAACACTACTTAATTTCTTAATTAGATTGTTTGGTATTTTGATGTTTGAATATGGTGATAGTTGTGGAGCATGGTCTATTTGTGGGGACCCTAGTGGTGTGACCAGGACCTTCCCTAACACATGACCTGGCTTTTTGTAACGTATTCCCTAATATGGGATACCTTGTTCAGCCTTGATGCAGGTGGAAAAATCTTGGTCTTGCCTCAACTTGATATGCCATGTTTTGTTGACTCCCATGTGATACCTTACCCTTTCAGAATGGAGATTGTAGAGCAGTGTATGGGGGTTGTATAAGGGAGGTGGGAAGAGAGAATAGAAGGAGAGGATGGAGGGAATCTGTGGTTGGTATCTAAAATAAATAAATAACCTTTCTGAGGAGTGGATGAGAGTGGGATGGGAGAAGGTGGGGAGCAGGAGGAGGGGTTGGAGTGGGACTGGAATAGGTATGTAAATTGAGAAAAGATAAATAAATAAAAAATAAATTAATTAATTTAAAAAAGAGATGAACAGTTAAAAATTAAAATCATGGAGCAATGTGAATTAGAGAAAATAATTTTAGGTGAACAATCTCATAGATAGTTAAACTATATAAAATAACAAACCAAGGAGCATACAGATAGGAAATAGAAGTTAAGATTGAACTTTGCTTATTTTTTCCAAATAAATATGTAAGGATCAAATATAAAGTTAGGGGAAAACTTGGAGTATGTAGTTCCAGGAAGCCAAGGAAAGAAATCTTTCCCCAAGGATGTATAATCATCTTGAATATTAGGGTTTCAATATTCATTAATGGAAAAGGCAAGTCTCAGTACAGAAGTATATGCTCCTTGTACCAGAATGAAGTGTGAGGTAAACTGGTCTAGCCATATCTGATGGTAGCCACAAAAGTATAAAGCCAGTATAGCCGCTTGACAAAGATGCATCAAAACCGAACCACAGGATGGCTGTGACACTTTGTGCTTTGATCTCCATATGTTGCATGTTTAGGGGGTGCATTTTAATATTTGTATAATTTTAGGATATTGGATTTGTGGGAAATTTCTTATGAATCATTTATGCTTTCTCCCAGTAGTACTGCTTCTAAGCTTCCTCAGAAAAGTCCTGATCATGCTAATCTTCCTGCTTGCAGGAAGATATTCTTATCTACTTGAAGGTCATCATTAAACCTTGGAGGTTGTGTCATACATAAAGAGACTCTAGGATATTCTAAAATCCTATGACCCTGTAGTTACTTACTCAGGAACAAGTTTCCATTAACTAGTGGATTGGCTGCAGAAAGCCTACTCTTTCCAGTAACACTTGGGTGATTATGTGGCATGTACAGCAACAAAGTTAGATTAAATGCTGAAATTACCTAAGCCCTACAAGGAGAACTACACTGGTGAGCAAAGTCTGGTATGGAAAGATGATAAAATAGTTAAGATCAGGACCTCCCTTTCTTAGAAAAGTTAGCTAGTGAAGGGCCACTGTGGTGTCATATGACCAAGGAACAAGAAATTGCTAGGTTTAGATGTTGTAACACAATGTATGTACTTTTATGTTCTTGTTTGGGGGATATTAATATATTGATAAAAATTTAAGGTAATTTTTGTTGCAACATATTGTATATGTATTTCTATTTTTGTTTGAGGTATTGTGCCTATGAAGTTCATTTTTAAATGTAGGATAAAGATCTAGTTTTTAAAGGTATTGCTATTATAAACTATATAAGATAATCAGGAAACATTGGTTAGTGGTTAGTCATTTATAACAGTGAAAATTGTAGATATGTTATGTATGCTTTCTATATCATATAGAGATATATTTTAGATAGGTAGATTGTCTTCAAACCTTTCGAAGACCTACAGAATATGGTGTTTATTATGTTTCATTAACTTTGGACTGTTCATGACAATGAGACATATCTGCTCCTGGCAGCACCAATTTAATTCAGAATGATTGGCATCAAAGAAACTGCTTATGGAATTTGTTTTCAATGTGACAAGGCTAACCATTTGAGCAAGAAACTTCTCTTGCTTGCCCTTCTTGACAGTATGTTGTTTAAACTGGACAGTACCCACTGAAAAGTGACTACTGAGCTTTGCCAAAGCAAGGCACTATGGTCCTTCAGGATTCCTGCTTCATGGAAGAAACTGCCAGACATTCTGCAGGACACAGAGAAAAGTGATGGACAAACTTTGCCTATATAGGTGGGATAGTCTTTTAAATTTCCTGCTTCATTGAATAGCCAGATATTATGAACCTGTACACAGAATATGGAAGCACCAATGTTGCAGAGAAACTTTGGGTGACTGACCAGGCAGTTAAATGGCTCTGTCATATCTAGAGATTTTTGAAAGCTGTTTGCAATGCACTTAAATAACATTATATCCTTCTGATGCCTTTCATGGAGTTGAAGAGTCAATACTTATAATTGCAGTTTTCCTTAGATATGATAAAAAGTAAGTTAGATATAAAAATTTGGATTTACTAAGACAGGAGAGATTATGAGGTAATTTCTTTAAATTTGACAGTTACAAATGAATTAAAACTTACTACATTGTGAATGCAAGCTTCACATCATAATTATTCTTATTATATATAGTCTTACTATGTTAAAGTTAAAACTTTCTATTTTTGTTTACAAAAAGGAGAAAATGTTAGGGGATATTATTTAAAAATGTGTTACATTTTTCTACTGCTTTCATTAACAATTCAAATATGTGTTTGATTAAATAAAATTAACTTGCAAGCAGGAGGCTGAGTTAGCCACTAGATAACAGAAAGTGGAAAGGAGGAACCACATGCAGCAACATATTTTAAGTGGGGACAGAGAGAAAGACAATGGGTTGTTTCGGAAGATGCCAGCAAAGGGAGAAAGTTAGTTACTTGCTATTCAACCTTCCTGAGCTACCAGAATTCCACCTCAAACCTTGAATTGGGAGTTCTTTAGATTTAGATAGTTTCTCTTAGTAACTTTGAAACAGTCAGTGCCTGAGGGAAGAGAATCCTCTCAGGTTCCAGCCCTTGCAGCCAAAGACATTGCTTACAGGACAGTCACAATAGAAAATAAAAAATTATAACAACAATTAGACACATAAATAAATTCTATAAAGATATAAAATATAAAAATTATATTATGTCAGAAATTGAATAATAACTGCAGCAGCTTTGGCATGGGTAGTTTTCTTGGACACTCCAACAATTAAGAGTTAATAATACTTCCCATGGGGAGTCAACAAAGTCTAGCACATTGCTTTGAGGCAGGACCAAGACCCTCTACATTATATCTAGACTTAGAAATGTACCCTCAAAAGATAATGGGTTCCAAAATGCCAGTACAAGCAGTAAGAGTAAATTCTGGTCTCACTGAGAGTGTTCCCACAGTCTGACCCAACATACAACTGTCATCCACATTCAGAGTTGATGGGGGTTGGGATGGGGCAAGGTGGAGAACAAGTAGGACACCTCCTTATAATCTCCACAGCTTATTGCCACGTAATAGAAAATTAATTCCTTTGTTAAACCTTTACTGTTGACATGATGTTTTCTATGAAATTTTGGGGCCTTTAGGACATTTACAATCAGTAATCAATCAATTTCTGCTTTACCTTGTGTTAGAGGAACTGACAGATCCATATGGGATGGATGCATGCTATATATATGGGACAAAGCCTATTTCTTATTATATCTTGAACATGAATAAATAATGAAGTCAATTATGTATCATCTTGTATAAATTCAGTGGTTTCAATATACAAAACATATACAAAACAGCTCTTTCTGAATATTATGAATCAGTAACTATATTGAGAGGTTCTTTAAAATCCCTTAGTACCATGAGAATACAATAAAATTCTAACTTTTGTACAGAATTATAAGGGCTTTGTTCCATTTTGCTTAAATCTTCTGATTTGTAACCTGCCTTTTCTGATTTGTTTGCATCAGTATAGAATGTAGGATCTCCAGTTATTGTGTGTTATGTACATTGTGAGGAAGGATCAAAGTAGTTCTCCTTATAAATTTAATTCTATTGCTTTTGGGATAGTTATCTCTCCAAAAAATTACTACAAGCTCTTTGCCAGGATTCATTGTCTTCCCATACTTTTTGACTTTCATCATTAGTAAGAGGTGTTATAATCTCTGTTGGATCTATTCATGCTAATTGATGAAGTCTCAATTTTCCTTTTTAAATTAATTCAGAGACCTTTTCCATATAAGATTTTAATTTTTTACTCAGTTTATGTGGTAAAAAATCCATTTTCAGATAATATCTTCCCTCTGCATTAAATTTCTCTACAGGAATTCCTTCTTCACATTGTACATGACATACAATAACTGGAGCTCCTACATTCTATACTGATGCAAATAAATCAGAAAAGGCAGGTTACAAATCAGAAGATTTAAGTGGAACAAAGCCCTTATAATTTTGAGGGTAATATGACCAGAATCAGTTAAAATTTGGAAGTACATGATCCACATGTGCCTCCTGTAATTTCTCTTTTATCAAAGTCAATTCTTTCTCATGTTCAGATGGTAATTCCCTGGGACTATTTAAGTCTTTGTCACCATCTATGATTTTTTTAAATGAATTATTAGATCAAGTGTTATCCCAGAACTAGGTCATAGATTAAAAATGTCTCCCAGCAATCCTTGAAAGTCATTGTCTGCAATTGACCTCTACTAATTTGTGCTTTTGTGTTGTAATTTCTGTAAACCAATTTTATAATCTACATAATTGATAGAATCTCCTCTTTGTACATTTTCAGGAACAATTTGTAATTCCCAATTAGGCAAAAGTTTCTTTACTCTTCAAACATTCTTTCTAAAGTGTCTACATTTGAATCAGATAGCAAAATGTTATCTAGATTTAAGAAATTCCTTGCATATCATTTCCAATGGCTGCCTTGCAAAATACTGGCACAAAGTGAGGCTAATTAACATTCCCTGTGGGAGGACCCTCCACTGAAATCTCTTACTAGATTGAGAATTATTATAACTAGGCATTGTGAAGGTAAATTTTTCTCTGTCTTTTTCTTGTAAAGGTATAGTGAAAACCAACCTTATAAATCAATAACTGTAAGAGGCCATCCTTTAGGTAATAGGAAAGGCAAAGGAATTCAGATTGTAAAAGGCCCAATGGTTGAATCACCTTATTAACAGATTTTAGATCTGTTACCATTCTCTATTTTCCAGATTTCTTTTTAATAACAAATACAGGAGAATTCCAAGGGCTGGTTGACTATTCAAATTGCTGAGCAACAAGTTTTTCCTGTACCAGCTGTTCTAAAGCCTGCAGTTTCTCTTCTGTTAAAGGCCATTGTTTAACCCATATTGGTTGGTTTCTTTGCTAGCCATTTTAAAGGTAGTGCTGTTGGTATCTATGAAGTTTTGCTAGTTGTTTTGTGTTTTTGTACAGCCTGCATGGTTGGTGACTGTTTTTTATAGTACTTTGTAATATCCTTCCCAGAAACATGAGATTTTTATGTTCCATTTTTGAGACTGCAGGAATGTTAACCTAGGTATTCCATTGCTGCAACAGATCAATTCACTGCTATATCAGCCATATATGGCCTCAGCCTTCCTCTCTGTTCCTCTGCCCTATGCATTCAACCCATCTTGCATTTTGTTTTACTTGAGATAGGGTTCCAATTCATAGGAATTGAACATCTGCCTCTTGAAGAGGCCAATTTGGGATGCCAAGATTCTGGAGTAATAATAGTCACATCCGCATCTGTGTCCAGTAATCCTTCCATTACAATGTTATTTATTTATACTCTCAGCTTTGGTCTTTGATCACTTATAGAAGTCTGCCAAATATATATTTTCTATTCAGATTTTTGATTCATTCTCCATGTTTATTCTATCATCCAGAATATTATGGATTTCTACAATAGGCACTGGATCTTTTAATTTCCCTTGGGAGATGTGTCATTCACAGTGACTGGAAATAACTGTACCATGTTTGACCTGGTGGCCTACAAGAGTCCCCCCACCCCAGGAATTTCCCAATGGTAATGATTGCCTTGTTTGTCTCTTGTTGATCTGCATTCATAAGTCCAATGCTGGTCTTTGCTGAATCTTCTATACAATTCAGAAGGTACAGACCTTCTATTTTTGTCATTCCCAGAAGAAACATTATTTCTAGGGATGCCTTGTCTACAATCCCTTCTCAGATGTCCTATTCTACCACAATTAAAATATTTGGTATTTTGATGCTTCTTCATACCTTTGGAAATTGCTTCTCCTACCCAAGCCACAGTATTACAGTCAAATAATTAATCATTGGCTGTGTGCAGGATCCATGCATCCATTGGTGCTGATCTGAACATTAAAGACCAAAGTATATTTTTACATTCTAAATTGGCATTTTCAAAAGCCAGAGATTCAATAAGCACTGATATAGCTTCTGGATATGTTACCCCTACTTGTACAGCTTTAGTTAATCTTGTAAAAAAGTCACTATAGCATTCTCTTTATCCTTATAGAACCTTAGCATAGGGTTCAATTCTTCCTCCTGATTCTTGAATTCTGTCCTAAGCATTTAGGCTGCTGTATGGCATGGGGACAAGATGTACTCATTGTAAATAGCTTGACTTTATGGATCAGTATAACAGTCCATGCCAAGAATTTGATCTTGGGACACCTCAAATATTTAACTCTATCTTGGTTTTCTAAGGCTTTAACCTCCTCTCTGCAATAGAATTTTCAAGGTAAGTGCAGCCCATCTTCTAGACTTCTGAGGCTAATTGAAGCCAATCATGTGGAGTAACCTTATTGCTTGAAATCCATGTCTTTACCTCCTCCTTAACAAACAGTGAATGCATGCCATAAGGTAGCACTTCTTGCTTAATTTTTCTTTAGATCTTTCGTACCTATAGGTTTTCATTTACAATCTTTGTATCTTAATGGGTATAGATTATT
Organism: Ellobius talpinus; assembly: GCA_001685095.1. Taxonomy (NCBI): domain Eukaryota; kingdom Metazoa; phylum Chordata; class Mammalia; order Rodentia; family Cricetidae; genus Ellobius; species Ellobius talpinus. Next base: position 6,602 of record LOJH01015592.1, on the reverse strand, counting down.
TGATGGCTTTTCAGAGGTAATAACAGGACAAGTAGCTGAAACTCTTGGTAAGTCATCTCTAACTTTGAGACGTAATGGCAATGCTAAATACTTTGTCTGTACCACCTATCCTTGCTTATCAATTCTGACAAGTTCCTCAATCAACTCAAATCTTTTTATCACTGTCTTTTGTAAGTCATGAGGATCTTTACCTACAAATATTTATAATGATTTCATCAAATCAAATAATTTCTGGTTCTCATTCTGCACACGTGATTCCAAGATTTAAATTTTTTCCATTAATGATGTCTTTTCGTCCTTAGAGATTATTGGGATAGTGTGTAGATTGCCTTCTTGGAGGGATTCTATCTGTTAGCTTATAACTTTTTTTTTACAGATTTTGATTTTCACTTTCAACAGTATGAATCCTTTCAAATAATTTCTCAGTACCATTTGGTCAGGTTTCATATCCCATTGATACAGATTGAATTTTGCCTGTCAATTTAAGGTTATCATTTTCAATAGTATGAATCCTTTCAGCTAAAGACTGTATCCTTCCTAAAAGTTTCTCATTCTTGACTCTGTTATCAAACATTTCTTTAAGGATATAATGTGAAGAAGAAAGCTAAGATCCATGATTACAATAATATTACTCTTAAGTAATTAACTAAATTTTTAGTAATTAAGTCTCAGGTACTTAAGAGTAGCACATCCATAGACAGAATATCAAGAAACCCAGAGCTTGCAGGCCATTGTGAGCTTCGAGGTTACTAGCCTGAGTTCGGACAAGGCATTTGAGGATCTGAACTGGGAACACACACTGGAGCAGCCACTGCTCCTGGAGTCAGAGTTGGGCCTGATCAGAGCAGCCCTGGCAGAAGCCTGAGAAGCTGTGGAGGAGTTTTAGCAAAAAGCCACAGTAGCAGTAAGTCAGTCACTTAGTATGCAGGATAAAGCCATGAGGGTGCAGGGAGGTGGAATATTGTCAAATCACCACATGACAGCCAAGCCAAATGGTGTGTAGCTGTGAACCAGAGGAGTAGTTCAGCTATGAAGGGGTAGTTCAGCTTTGGAGGAGTGCGAGAAGACTGTGGCGGCCTGGCAATGGTGTGGATTCTGGCCATGTTGGGTGACAATTTGTTGGCGTACCAAAGAGTTACACACTAGTCCAGAACGGAGTACAACAAAAGATTTTTCTAGGGGTAAATTCATAGAAAGAGTAGCAATCCATAGTCCTCATTGTGCAATGGGAACTGAAACCAAATCCAACAGCCATGAAGTCTGCACATGCTTTACATCTGCATTTATAGTATAAGAAACCATACCC
>LOJH01015591.1:8029-23353 GCA_001685095.1 Ellobius talpinus | reverse complement strand
AAATGAGCTTATTCTAGCTTAGCTGAGAGCATTGATCACAGACAAGCCTTCCTTAGAGCTTGTATCTCTAACAGTTCAATAGGATGGCACAAAGGTCTATTTTTACTGGCATTGATTCATAAAATGTTTTCATAAATGCTTGCTTATCATTAATTGATATTCACAAACAGAAGAATCCTGCAATTAATTCACTATATTTTCTTATTATTTTTAGTGTTTTATTTTGAAGTAGTGTACCTATTTATAAAATTCAGCAGAAGTAAGTAGATAAAATATTTTCACTTGCAACATGAGTAGTATGGCAAGGTACGGATTACCCACTTGGCTCATAAGCTATCCTCCTATTAGACTTTACAATCCTTTTGCCTTATTATTTGATATTATTGGTGTTGACATACTAAATAAGAATTTCCCCCTCCTTCCTTCTCATCTTTCTATGTCTTGTTTCTTTCTGTTTCTTTCATGATGGCAGATCAAGGCACTGATGAATGTCCTCAAGAGTCATTTCATTGCTATTGTTCATTTAGCAGAACAATAGTAGCTGGTTTTATCCTAGATGTATAGCTTAGCCAATTTCAGGTCCTTGGATACCCAAGCAGCATCGGATATGGGCTCCTTTTCATGAGATGAGCCGGAAGTCCATTCAGTGAGTGGTTGTTTATTGCCATGTGTGTGCCACTGTTGCACCAGAGTATTTTAGAGGCATATCTCCACATTACATTCCAAAGTGGCTGATCTACTTTACATTCTGATCAGCAAAATAGTCTCCTTTACTGTGAATAAATTTACTTTAAAATGTCTCATTTTGTAGCAAAGGTTCTAACAAAATCATAATGATTCTATAACTTAAGAATTTGGGTATAGTTATTTCATGTATGGATGTTTTCATTATCTGAATTCCCCAGGAGTCTGTCATTGTCATTTTGTTTTTCTAATTTCTACTTCTGGTGACTTAATCCCTTGCAAGTTTTGTAGTATTAGTGTCCTCAAAATTTTCTTTTTAGCTAGGTGTATATATGTATGCCTGTGTAAATTTATGTGTGCAAGTACCCACGGAAGTCAGGGAGTGGTGGATTTCTTCAAACTGGAATTATAGGAAATTGTGAGCTACTTTACCAGGGTTCTGTGCTGAGGTACAACACATGGGAAGGGCACATAAGGATTTTGATATTGTAATAAAGAATCAGAACCTCAAGTAAACAGTTACTTTGTCTATCTGGGAGGAAACTTCAGTTCAAAGGAGGGATCAGACATCAAGAGGTGGATTGGGATAGTGAGAGCTGCATTCCAGGCACTAGAAAAAGTTTGGTCAGCAAAAGAAATAACAACAACAACAAAATTACAAGTATATGAGACACTTGTCTTGAGCTGCTTTCTTCTTTATAATCCTGAAACCTGGACAATGAAATGCTTCTCAGAACAGCAGCTGAAAGTGTTTGATATGGCTTATTTCAGGAGGATTCTAGGAATCACATTAAGAGACAGGCTATTCAACAATGACATCAAGAAATATCTCTATCTGCAAAAAGAAGTAAACTCCAGGATACAGCAATGGTGCTTGAGATACTCTGGTCATGTTATGAGAATGAATGATGGCAGATACCCGAAAATAGCATTGCTTGGAGGAGTGCATGGGATAAGGCAAAGAAAAAGGTCCAAAACACACTGGATAAATAGCATAAAGGAAGACTGTGGAACCTTGGATATGACATTAACACAAGCATCTAGGACTGCCCAGGGTAGGAACAACGGGAGAACCGCCATAAACAGGCTGCCCATGCATGCTTAAGCATTGCAGGAGCATCAATGATGATGCAAATGAGGCTTCTAGGATCTGATCCTCTACGAGAGCAGTAACTGATCTTAACTGCTAAGCCATTTTTCCCCAGTCCTTGGTATACCTTTTTAAAGTAATAAGTTCACTTTGAGTTATTCTGGGAGCATTGTGAAGGCTCAAATTGAGGTTGTTTACTTCAAGAAAGAATCTCAGTAATTTTACCATGTATTGTCTGATCTTTAGCCTCTTAGGCTTCATCTCCATGTGTGTGCCCCAGACTGCATTTGCAGAATCAGGACACACCTTTCCATTTCCTCATGGAAGTGCCATTGTCCATACTGTTATCTCATGGTGCTGTGTTGTCTTCCCTCCTTTCTTCTTCATCTTCCTCATCTTCAGGTCTACATCTATCTGCTCTTCTTCCTCTGCTCCCAGTTTTATTCACCCTTACTCTAATTTTGGCCTTCAGAGATTTTCCATAACCAGGGATTCCATCAAAAGTAAACATTAATGTTCACCTAAAGACTTAGGCCAGTGACAGCAACCATATTCATAATGTGCAGAAGCTGAAACAGTTCAATGTTCAGCAGCACTGTCTAGGACAAGGTCTTGTACTCATTTGTAATCCCAGCACTTGGGAAGCAAAGGTAGGAAGGTAACCGTTGCAGTGCAGGCTGAGCAATGTGGCAAGTGTAGGTCTCACAAACAGAAACAGAAATATATCAGATGTTGATATTTTCTAGGAATGAAATTCTAAAATATAGTGAAACATAATTGGCAATTGGTCAATGTCTCAGAGACATTATGTCATGAAGTATTGTACACATGGTCTGTTCATATTAATCCTCCTGTGTGTGAAACAATGACAGTAGTAAGAGTTCTCATTACTATCTGTCTGCTGCGGACAGGCAGCTGCCCAGGACTACAAACACATTAAATCCACCAAACTTTCCTCAAAGGAATCAATTTTCTTTATATAAAATGTGCCTTAGTGAAAGTTCTAGTTAAATAACTAGATAAGTTATAGTTACATAGTTAATATAACAGTTATATAGTTGATAAGTTATAGTTAAATAAACTGTAATTTAGAGCTCATCAGTATTTTTATAAAATTGTATCTATTTGCTTTAGATAGTTAAGAGGAAAGATGAACAAAATATATATTTGCAAACCAAGACTAAGTTGAAACGACGAACCACAGAACTCTAGAACCTACTGGCCGTCCCTGAGGAGAGTGGATCCTGTCCTCTTACCATTTCCTTTTTTGTGTCCATTGTAGACTCCTTTAAACAGAGTGCCCGTGAGGGCCTGAGCACTGAGAGGAGACTCATTTTGGTGCACTCAGAAATGTGCCTTTGCCTTCAGCCTCCAGCAGGAGGCTCATGAAGCCCTGCTTGCACATGTTCCTTGTATTTACCATTGCTTAAACACCTTGGAAGCAGAGTTCATCAGGATCCCATCTGTTCACCGTGCACAACAGGAGGCACATCATTCATTTACCTTGTATGAAGAACTTCTTTCAAATTCTTGTTCTTTCACTTTGGATTCCACACTTAAAAAACAAGCTTAAGTCCATCAGAGAAAAACAACCTCTAAGGACCCACACAATTACATAAATACATGAACTAAGGTAAGATTTGGAAAGGAAGTCTGTTGCCTATCAGGAAAGCTGTGTGATAAGTCTATAAAGGGTGAACAAAAATGAAGATAACTGATACAAATGGTTGACATTATGGAAACCAAGTTGATTACTATTAGATTGGCTCAAAAAATAGTTGCAGTTTCTGCATACCTAAAACTTGCCTTTGATACTAAAATGCTTTTTTGGTAAATGTGGTTATACTATATATCATTTTAATGTGTATTTCTCATTTTACATGCTCTATTGTGGTGGTTGTGGTGGTTTGTTGTGTGTTTGTTTTTGGTTTTTACTTTGCTAGTAACATTTGCCTTAGTTTGCTTTCTATTGTTGGGATAAAATGCTGTGATTCAAAGTATCTTAGAGGGTAAAGGGTTTATATTGCCTTCCAGCTTATAGTACACCATGAAATAATTCAAGGAAGATACTCAAGGCAGGAACTTGGAAGCAGGGACTGAAACAGAGGTTATAGAGATACATTGCTTACTGGCTTGTTCTTCATGGCCTGCTCTGATTTCTCTCTTACACAACTCAAGACTACTTGCTCAGAGATAGGTCACCCACAGTGGTCTGAAACCTCACACAACAGTATAACAAGGAAATGTTCCCACAGATTTGTCCACAGGCCAATCTGATGGGAACAATTCCGAATCTGAGGTTCATTCTTCCCACATGATAATTGTCTGTGCCCAGTTCACAAAAAAAGCTGATCAGCACACTGTAATTTTCTGTTTGTTAGTACATCTCTTATTTTAAGGAAATGTTGGTAGACACAAGGCAAATTCAAGTGATTTTCTTCTTCAAGATCAAAATGGTTCTTAAAATAGCAGAGACAACAGGCATGTTGACCAGTGTATGTACCCACAGTGTGGGAGGTCCTTATGCCTATGTGTTGCTTTTATTGGTTAATGAATAAAGAAACTGCCTTGGCCTGTTGATAGGGCAGAACTTAGGTAGGCGGAGAAAATTGGACTGAATGCTGTGAGAGGGAAGGTGGACAGAGAGATGCTGCCATCCGATATAGACATGCTGAAACTTTGCTGGTTGGCCACGATATCATGGTGATACACAGATTAATGGAGATGTGTTAAATTAATATGTAAGAGTTAGCNTAAAGAAACTGCCTTGGCCTGTTGATAGGGCAGAACTTAGGTAGGCGGAGAAAATTGGACTGAATGCTGTGAGAGGGAAGGTGGACAGAGAGATGCTGCCATCCGATATAGACATGCTGAAACTTTGCTGGTTGGCCACGATATCATGGTGATACACAGATTAATGGAGATGTGTTAAATTAATATGTAAGAGTTAGCCAATAAGAAGCTAGAGCTAATGGGTTAAATGGTGATTTAATTGATACAGTTTCTGTGTGGTTATTTCGGTGCTAAGCTACCTGGGTGGCTGGGAACCAACAAGTGGCTCACAACAAGCAGCCTCCAGCAACATACCTGGAAACTGTAATAAATGAATGGTGTAATGGTAGTTTATGTTTGCAAAAGAGAAGAGAGCCTTGAGCAGGAAGAATACATTGGAAAGCCACCAACAGTTGGCAATGACCAATTAAAGGTAACCCTCAAGTCTGGTGCTCTCAGAACTGTATGTTGAAGTTGTGAAAAAGGACTTAGCATGGACCATTTGAATAAATTATAAAGGTAACATAGCTTAATATCTCATGAGCTGACTAAAATATTTGTAAAAAGGAAGTTCTGTTTTGAATGGTTTTTCTCCCTTATCCTACATATCAACTTCTTCATGGAATAATGACAAACAGGAAAAATGAATTGCTTGAGACATTCATTCAATGACAACCAGGCCAGAGACTAGACCCAAGGAGAAATTTCAAAGCACTTCCTAAAGCCAAACTCAAACTAAGAAAGAGGACATGATCCCTATTTGGTGATCAACTTCCAGCTGCACCCAGTACAGCATTTTGAATTCCAGTAAAACCATTACATCTGAGATGTATGCTCAGTAAATGAACTGGATACACACAAAACTCTCCTGCAGAAGACTTAGGTATTCAAAATAATCCCAATTCTTCTCCAAGACAACGCAGGACTGTTGGTCATACAACCAACGCTTCAAAAATTGAATGTGTTGTGCTGTGAAGTTGTGTTTAATCCACCACATTCACAAGAAAACCCGCTACCACTTCAGGGAAACAACTCTGTGCAGAATTCCTACAACCAGTGGGGCCCAGAAGCAGCATGAAGAGGAAAATGCTTTGGAAGCATTTGTCTTTCTCAAAGAATAGATTTTATGATACAAGAATAAGCAAACTTACCTTTCCTTGGCAAATTGCTTTATTTTCAATGGTTTCTGTTTTATTAATACAGATTAGTTTGAGCCTTGAGATAATGATTTAAAATTCTCCCTCTGAAGCTGCTATTCCACTTGTTGCAATGGCATTGCAGGAGCAGATCCTCTACCACAGTTACAGGCCCACAGAGATTCTTGGGCTCCATTGGCTATCATTCTTCTCTACTTTCCTTCTTATACTTTCTCTGTGTCAGTTTTTACACGGTACAGAAAAGGAAGACTCACTCCTGCTCACTTAGGAGTCTTCTAAATTCTATTCTCTGCTCATTTTTCTGGTCAGAGACACAGAGATTGCTCTTCCCAAGAAAAGTCATGAGATTTGCATGCGAAGATTGTGTGCACTTCACAAACACACTTTCCAGTGTTTTAAACTAATGCTATGCTCTTGCTTTTAGGACTGGGCACTGATTTCCATCACGACTCAGATGTGAAACACACATAACTTGACTTGCGAGTCTGTGCAAACACCGTCAAATCAGATAACCACAACTCAAAAGAAGGAAATCTTCAGAAAGTCTTTCAAAGTGAAACTACTCAGGGAAGGCTCCAAAATAAAAAGAAATAGACACTGTGAGACTGGCACTACTCCAAAGACAAGAAAGAAGTGGCCCTAATCATTGTCCATTTAATTTATCTACTTTCCCCTCCGAGTTCTTCTTACTTCTGTCTTGTTTTAAATGAAGAAAACATTAAAGTCACATTGGTTCTGTTGAAACTTGGTATCTATAGCTTATACCTTGTGATGTTAATTAAAAACATAATTTTTATGTACTTATCACAAAGGAAATATCATTTCATTAAAATCCAATTAGATTCAGACAATATCTGAGAAGACTACGGAATCGCTGCTGTTTGAACATAGGCGCCTTTGTTCTGTTTTCATTATGCGAATAAAAGCAACCACAACAAACAATCAAAGAAGAAATTATTACTCTCTGGGGTATAGACACACTTGCATTTTGAGTAGTGTTTGGTTATGAGGGAAAACAATAACACAGAATATTTCATGTTTCATATAGCAAAAGTTAGTTACCTTAATTTTTCAAATGGTTTATTTGTCTCTTTCCAAGAAAAAAAAATAGAAACAAGCACAAGCAACCTTCAGTCACTGTCTATGTACATACACTCTCAGTACACATAATGTAAATTAAAATAGCATTAGAAATTGAACTGGAATAATTTTAAAATAAGAGCATAGAATTATGGACTTATATGTTCACTAAGACAGTAAAATCAAGACATACAAGGTCAAAGGAGAAACACTGTGTGGTCTCTTTGGCTTTTGCTTCGGCTTCCTGTGCTGGGCTGAACAACAGCTGGCTGTTTGTTAGTAATATCTTGAGTATCACTTTCATGGAGTGACCTGTTGAAGACAGATCATGCCCTGCACAGATTTCCAGAGATGGAACCACAGTATGAAGAGACTGGCTGGGATGTCAGAGACATGGTGAGACCTCTAATGGGCTATGTTATACTAGACCAGCCGTGTGCTATTGACCACTCCACTCATCTATGAGATACTGATAGTAACAGGACCATTTTCAATATGCCTTGAGTACTGAGTCTAAGTACAACAAGGGCCAAGAACAGTCAGCAAAGTTCACAGATTTGTTGTGCAGTATTACCATTATTTAAAATTTCATGGATGTTTGCATTTGATGGTGTTACTCTTCTTGATTTGTGATGCCAAGGATTGAGCCTAGTCCTTTGTATGCACTATCCCTGGACTCTACCACTAAACTATACCCACATTCCTCTTGTCCTGTATTTATATATAATTTTCAGGCAGAACCTCACAAATCTGTCAATATAAACTATACTCTGAATTGCAAGCTGGTCTTGAAAATGTGAACTCCCAAGAAGCTGAGATTTCAAGTGCGCACTGCCAGAGCCTTTTTAGAAAAACGCGTTTACAAAGGGAGATAGGAGAAAAGTAATAAGATCTAATGCTTTATCTGATTTTACATAAAGCATCAATTAACAGAATAGCCTTGGGATTTTTGAACTAAAATGTTGCCTACCAGTCCATGTAGAAGTCAGACTGCCAATATATATGGGGGTAGATTATTTCTTTGGCTTGGGATATATAGGGTGATGCAGGGTGATACAGGGCATGCTGCAGACACTCAGCATGTTTGGGGAATGTATGAATAGAAAAAAGATGTTCAAATAAATAAAAATCAAGATGATTTATCATTAGACTATATTGGTTAAGTAGGGTCAATATAAAAAACTATTGCTTTGTTCTAAAAAACAGCAGCCTTAAAGTGAACAAATGCTCATTCTTCATTTAACACATGACCATGACATATTAATTTGACATTTAAAAACCCTGGTCACTATTTTATCCTTTTCTTGGGTAAGTAACTTCTGATTCTGAGCCAATTATTATATACCCAAGATTTTTTAAAATATAAAAATTAGTATTTTATTTTGTGTTCATGACAAAGTAATTCTAGTTCCTCATTCTCCTTTTCCTCTTCCTTAGATTTATGGATTTTAAAAGTCTTGAATAATTTCATGATAAATGTACTCTATTTTGATCATATCTACCTACATGATCCCCACCAACTCTTCTTGGAACCCTCTGAGTTCCCCTCTGAGTTCCAAGGTTTTCATGAATGGAAAACCACGGTGCATCAGTTTTTATAACACCAGGTCACACGTACAAAGTATTTAACTTCTTGAGTTGCTCAAAGTTACCATGTCCGGTTCCTCAGCACATGACACAGAGCTCAGAGCTCCGCTGCTCCCATGTAGCCACCCTCATGCTCACAGCTTTGCCCTGTGTTCTAAAGTTATTGTTTATAGGTAGCAGGCTTTAATTAGGCTTTGAATTTTAATATTGATAGCTTCCTTTTTCTGATATATCTGATTTTTATTGTGTGGAAAAGCACAATAGAGTTTTGTATCATTGACTATATTCACTGGAGCTACTCAACCCTCCCCCTTTAACTGCAGTAAAAACATGTGAGATACTGAACACAATATCTTCAGTAGGATTTGTGTACATGTCTCTGACTAAAGCAGGCCCGGAGCTTGCTTTAGGAATAGAAGTTTTTATGTGTCTTCCTTGTATGTTCTGTTAATCCTATAAAAATGTAAGCGTCTATTAATACGCTTTTTGTCTATTTGTTTAAATTTCTCAACTCGAAGGCCATATAGCCTAGACACATTAAAAACAAAATGAAATGAGTGCAGTTTTGTTACAAAAACTGCTTAAAATGTTGACTTTAAAATAAATAATGGTAACTCTAAAGTAGATGCAATAACTATTTTATTAAGGCTTAGTGTTCTTACTGCTGCTCAATTCATGAATCCCATAAAGAAGGCTCACAGGAGTAGAGTTAAAGAAGAAAAGTGTTACTACAATATAGTGATCATTGACAAAGAAAGGGGAACTAGGTTTGGGTCACACCATGAAGTCCAGGTGAAATGGATCAGGATCTAGCAGATGAGGATTCGTGAAGTACAAGCACAGGAGACATAATGTCTCAGCCTTGCAACTGAGGATCTGAGTCAGAATATTCAGAGTCCACATAAAGATGAGCATAAGGTCTGAAGAGTGCAATTCCAGTGCTCTAACACTAACAAGGAGGTGGAGGAAGGAGAATCCCCAGAAGTTCCTGGATCGTAGTCATCACACACACAAAACAAAACAGAGAGCCTGTTTCCAATAGGGTAAAAGGTGAGGTGTTCTCTGACCTCTAACAAGCTGGCTGTAGAACATTGTAGATTTAGTCAACATAGGAATATACACACACATCACACATGCACACAGAGCCATACACATTGCCACCTATAAACAATGGCTACAGAGTGTACATCCTTCCTGGATAATCAGTGACCATGAAGATTACACAGAAGTTCTGAGCTGTGTCACATGGCGAGTACGTGGAAATGGTGAAAAGTCAAGCACATTGTAAATAAAAAGTGAAAAAATCACTTATTTTATGCTTTTCATTCAGTAGCTTAATAAAACTGTCACAAATATTTTATGACTATTTTTCTTAATATTGTTATTATTTGAGTTATAAAAAGAATTTTTCCTAACCATTTCTTTGAACACAGATATTTTCACTTAAATTTGAAGTCTGTTGTGTTTGTAACCTTTTTCTTTTCTTTTTTAATTAATTAATTTTCATTAATAATTTTTTAAGCAATGTGTTTTCATCATATACTTGACTCTCCTCTAAATACCTCCCAGTACATCTCTACCTCCCTATCCACACCACACCATGCTTTTTCTTACACTTAATAATATAAATATACAAGTAATCATCATTCTTTTGGTAAAACAAAATATATCACAAGAAAACAAAAATGGCACACACACATACAAACAACAATAAGCAAACAAGCAACACACACACACAAACACACACACAAAAAAAAAAACCCATACCAAACCAAACAAAAAACCCAACCAAAATAACAAAAAACCCCCACAATGTATTCCATTTTGAGCTGGCCAAATACTTTTTGGCATGGGTCTCTCCTTGAAGTGTAGCTGATATACCTAGTAAGACTCTGTTGAAGAAAACTGGTTTTGCCTTTTCCAGTTATAGGTATTTCATTGGTTAGGGGTAGGAGTTAGTGGTCTACTTTCTTGTCTCAGCACTGGAACACTGCCAAGTTTTAACCTGTGCTGGCCTGTGCATGCCATCACAGTCACTGTGAGTTCATGTGTGTATCAGTCTTTTTGTGTCTGGATGACTCTGTTAGTCTTCCACCAACTCTGGCTCTTGCAGACTTTCTGCCTTCTCTTCTGCAAAGGTCCTGAGACTTCATGGGACAGGTTCAATAAGCCATCCCATTTAGGACTGAGTGTTCCCAAGTCTCTCACTCTCTGTCCATTTCTGTTTGGGGATCTCTGTTTTATTACAGTCTGTTGCAAGACAAAGCTTTTCTGATGTGGGATGAGTGAAACTTTGATAAATGGGTATAGTGATATGTCATTTGCAGTGAATTTATTGTCATGCCTTTTAGCAGAATTAATTCTTTTTAAAATCTTAGGACAGAGTTTGTTCCTGTTATATACAGTTATTGTAGGGAAGTTAAGTTCTCTGGCCAAAATTCAATATAAGGGTAATATTCACGAATCTGACTTAATTTTCCATGAGTTTCTCAGACAAATATTTCGTTTAAAGTTTTAGATTTCTTAAGTCTGCATAGAACTGAGAAATAATTTAAAATTAGACTTGTTAAATCTCATATGTCGCTTTGTTCAGTTTGTTTACATAAGTAAATACAAACCAAAGTTTAAAGTTTCTAAGTCAATCCCCCAGGTGACATAGAAAGTTAAGATTGAAAGATAATGAAATAAAGACAAGGAAATTTGGGCAACTTGTTATAGTCTAGAATATAGACTTCAGCTGGGAAGTAACCAGCTTCTTAACAACTGTGACCAAAGTCCTGTAGGGAAAAGCCATGTGGCCAAAGATGGCACACCTCAGAAGTCTAACGTGAGAACTCTCAGAGGAAGGAGGGGTCCAAGGATCTTACCAGTCAAGGAGAAGAGGGACAAGGGCAAGACAGACACCTCATTTCCTATTGTTAAGTAGGAATGACAACTGAGGGAGAAACTGAGCTGTGTGAAATTATTCTTTTCCATCAAGACAAAACATAGTCCAACACATTTTGACAGATCTTCCCCCACTGCTGTGGCAATGTTCATAGCAGATTAGCAATATAGAGTGGCTTTCAATAAAATGTCAACACTTCTCATTACGGTGTGCTTAACAATGCTATCTCACTCAAGGGAAATATTGTGACTCCAATCGCTAAGGTAAATATTATGAAATGAGAGCTAATACTGGATTTTGAATGAAAGTTTTCAGCATCAGATTTTCATTCTGTCAGCAAGCTTCCGTCACCACAATGAAGTGCCTGTTTTCACTCCTGAGAAACGGTTTGTAGCACATGTTTTCATCGGTAGTTTTACATGATGCTTTATTACAATTACGTCATTTTTGACATCTTTTAAAAATTGTGAAATCCTCCCAGTGATGAAATGCTCATGCATTTCTCTGAATGAGCAAGGCAAACAAATTGGGAAAGGTTTTTTTTTTGAGGAATAAATGGGGTAGAACTAGAGAATGGCTCAGGGGTTCAAAGTACTCATGGCTTTTGCAGAGGACCCAGGTTCGATTCTCAGCTCACAGTCATTTGTGGCTTCAGGATACAGGAGGTTTGACACCCTCTTCTGGCCTCTGAAAGCATTGTATGTACATGGTGCACACATACACATGCTGGCAAGCACTCATACATGTGAAATGAAGACAAAAATGTCTATTCTAAAATAGAATAGATGCATATGAGTAATTTAAAAATATATCGAATATATTCATTTAAACCAAAACTGCTATTAAAATTCAAGTTTTGTTTTTAAATTAACCTTTCTAGGAAAGTGATTGTTGAGAGATCAGATGCTTTAAAAAGGAATCCAACACTAGCTCAGAACTAAGAAATCGACAGGCATTTATTAAGGGGTAAAACTTACAAATCAGGATTCTCTGCTTGAATGATGGATGAAGATCCAAAACAAATGGAACCAGCAAAACGGGGCCCAGGGGGAGGAGAGAAGAGCCTGATGCGCTTCAGCATTGGGGTAAATAGTCTATGAGGCCACGCTCCAGTAGGCGGGTAGTTACTAGCTGTAAACCTTCCCGTAGCAGGAAAGAGTCACAAAAGTAATAAACCAGAATAAAAATCAAACTGAATATTAAAACTGGACTCTGAGAAGAAAAGCATATAGTGTAGTAATAAAAATTTGGGGCTGACACAGTAGCTCACTTGGTAGCATTTACCTGACATGTAAGAAGCCCTGGGTTCAGTCTCCAGCACTGTATAAACTTGCTGTAGTGACAAATGCCTATAATTCTGGCATTCGCCAGGGGCAAGAGAATCAGAAGGTCAAGGTCATCCTCAGCTGTACAACAAATTCCAGGCCTTATATTATATAGTATATATAAACCGTATATTTTTATTTTTTAAAAGAAAACAAACTATCTTTTTTCATTGTACATATTAGTCCAATAAATAATGTATATACATATATTTTTCTCATATAGCTAAGGAGTCTATCTTTACCTAGGAATGGCTTTCCTGTATCTATATAGTTTGTACCTATTCAGTTTTTATCAGGAATTAGAAGAGTTTTCAAAGTTCTAACAAAGTATCCATCATGTTTATCCACATATTTTTCAAAACAGTACAGTCTACCTTTATCTGTAGTTTCAGTTCCCTCTGCTCAATTTCAATCAGAAAACCTAAACAGGAATTTCTAGAAATAAGTAATCAACATATTCTAAACTGGATTCAAAAGCACAACAGATCCTCGATTGTCCTACCTGAGATGCTGGAGACCTCCTTGGGAGTTACTTAGTGCAGATCTTGGATCTCAGGCCAGAAGCTCTCTGATGGTTTCATGATGATACTATCCAAGTAACCTGCATTGTACAATAGCAACGTTGGATATTTCCACATAGAAAAGTATCAGTTACAAACATTTTCCTGGTAAATGAAAAAGAGACTATTCTATATTTCCACATAGAAAAGTATCAGTTACAAACATTTTCCTGGTAAATGAAAAAGAGACTATTCTAGAGTTAGTAGAGGGAGAAAACAATCTTATGTTGATGTTTTCAGTTCTACAAATTTATGAAATAATATAGTATCTAAAACTGGGTATGTGTTTCTCTTCTCATGTGTGGTTTCAGGCATCCACAAAGTATTGCAGAATATATGCTCTACCTGGATTGTAAAATGGCATATGCACTACTTAGTACATGTAGTACCTGACATAGCTATCATTCTTTAAATGAGGGAATTTTAATTAAGCTTTTTTTTTTAAAGTACAATGTGCTATCATTAACTGTTGAGAGAGGCTGCTCATTCACTTCCAGGCACTTAGACCTGAAATTGGTGTGGGAAGTCTTTTGTATATGTGTTGCTTTTTTTGGTTAACGAATAAATTTGGTTTGGCCAGTAGCTTAGCAGAATAGAACTAGGTGGATAAACTAAACTGAATGCTGGGAGAAAGAAGGTGGTGTTAAGGAGACACCACGTAGCTGCCAGAGGGGAGAGATGCAAGCTGTCAGCTGGAATCTTGCCAGTAGGCCATAAGCCTCATGTAAAATATAAAATAATGGAAATGGGTTAATTCTAGATGTAAGAGGTAGCTAGCAATACAGTGAAGCTCTTGGACAAAGAGTATTACAAATAATATAGTTTCTGTGTGATTATTTTGGGGTCTGGGCAGAAGGGAATGAAGAAGCAGCCTTCCTTCAACAGATTGGCATGCAAATGTGGTTGACTATATCTATGTAAAACCTGAACAAAAATTAAAAAAGAATTCTAGACACAAAAGAACAGAGTTAAGCATGGCTTTTTGATAGCAGCTTTTTCTTGGTTGGGCTCTGTTTGCTAGAAGCAAGCAGAGTCACTGATTCTTATAAGAGAAGGCTCCCTGACTAAGCAGTAGCAGCAAAAACTGTGCAGCTCCTTTAAGAAGGCTTTCTGGTTCATGCTAGTTGAATAAAAAGCTCTGACTCTTTCACAAGGTCCAGTTATGGAGCATTTAAATGGGGTCTGTGAGCAGAGTGCTACAACTTGCTTAATGGTAACATAGACCCACTTTGTGCCTAAAAATGGTACAAAAATAACTCTCAGAGGCAATGAATATGCCTCTACATGTTGGACTGGGCAGAGAAAGCATGCAGGGCTATGTGGGCACTAGCCTCACCTGCTTAGTATTTAAAATAAAAAGGGCACTCTGATCACAAAATAATTACAGATATGCAATAAAGACAGATTCAGACAGATATAGATGTCTAAATGGGTCACGGTGTTGGATAAATGTAGATAGGCTTGGGGGGAGAGAAGAAAAAGAATATAGACAGCTTTAAAATGAAGTAAATGTTTTAAAAATTAAAACAAAATTTTTAAAGAGACAGAGTACAGACAGTCATAAATTAAAGGGGTTAAAAATAAGCCATGGAAAGCCATGAATATACACAGAGAGTCTGGGTTTTGTATATTATTGTCTTTGAATTTTTTTGACTGTGAAGCAGCTAAGTACAGAGAGACATTTCATTGTACAGGTGCTAAGTTAAATCAACATATATGTTTTAAAGGTATTTTAACTTTAGAATTTGGGTCTAAAATGTCATCACTTTGGAAAAGAGGTTCTTTTGTTTCCACAGATGATGATAACCAATGAATTTCTTCCAGACTGATGTGGATTGATGAACCAAGATCCACCCAAAAGGTCACCATGAACTCCCCAGAAAAATTACTTCACCCAACAAAAAGCAACAAGAAGTAGTTTGGAGAAAACTATGCTCAAATTCCCAAATATTGTTTATAAATGTTTGTTCACATTTAAAGGGGGATATGCTATAGAGATGAATAGTTTGCATTGGTATGGACCTTGGTTTATCAATACAAATTTAAGGTCAATTTTACACACACAAACATACACACACATACACACATCTGTTCTTGATTAAGGTATTTTGTTTGTGCACCTCATTTTAAAATGTAATGTATAATTAAGAAATACAGGTTAATAAATAATCATCTATAATAG
>LOJH01015590.1:1612-23038 GCA_001685095.1 Ellobius talpinus | reverse complement strand
GAGGTATTTATCATCCCTTTCTGTTTATTTAACATATCCTTTAGAGTTTGATTTCATCGTTATATAACTGCCTGGCCTGTAGCATTGTGTGGTATACCTGTAATATGCTTTATATTATAATAAGTAAAAAACTTTTATTTTCTTAGAGACATATGCTGGAGCATTTTCTGTCTTTATTTGTGCAGGTATACCCATGATGGCCATAACTTCTAAATGGGTGATTATTGAATAAGCCTTTTCAAATTCAGTGCCATTTCCTGTTGAAAATCTGAATAGGTATCAGTGATGTGATGTACATATTTTAGTTTTCCAAATTCTACAAAATGGAGCACATCCACCTGCTGCCAGATTTCATTCCTCTGAGTACCCTTTGGGTTATTCCCTGCAGTGTTTGGTTATATAAAGCACAAGTAAGACATTTCTTTATAATTTCCTTGACTTGTTGCCATGTGATGGCAAAGTCTTTTTGATAATGTAACGACACTATCAAAATGGCAATTCCATGGTAAGGAGAAAGTTTTTTATTGTGACTAAGGGAGAAAGAATATCCAAACACATCTAGAAGAGTCCAGCACAGAGAGAAAGAAGAAAAAGAAGCAGACTGGACATGTCCGGGACGATCTGCGAGAGAAGAGTAGCAGAGAATAGCAAGAGAGAATAATAAGGGCAGGAGGAGAAACCTCATTATAAAGAGATTGCGAGTTGGCAAAGGGAAGGAGTAGAGGACATGAGAAGGGCCAGGAGGATAACACAGGCTTTGAGATGCATAACAAGTGTATGTGAATAGGGGTCTGAGGGGTCTGGAGGCTAGCATTGGCTTTGCTGTGCACCATAGGTTCATGTCAATAGAAAGCCGCAGGAAGGGGAGATAGGGAACTGGCTCCTCCTAACAGCCAGAAACCTGGGTCATAGGTTCCTGGGGAGTGCTGGAAGTGTCCAATTGCAATCCTCCTGTAGTCTTGTTTGAGCTGAGCCAAGACTGTCATTTTGGACAAAGTCGGTGGATTTGCCCTTTTGGGGTGCTTATTATGGTTTTTTTTGGGGGGGGGTTGTGGTTTTGTTGTTGTTTTTGGTTTTAAGACCTAACAAAGATAACATGAATTTAAACGAAGTAAAGGAATGTTGAGATAAATTTCAAATAGATGTAAAATTGGTATTTCTAGAAAAAGATCAGTGAGTTAAAGGTCAGCAGATGGGGAGATAGGACAGAATTTATGTGCCTGTCAACGGTAGCCATTCACTTTGCTGGTGATAATCACGTTCTCTGATACTGAACAGTTCTAGGAAAATAGAGATGAGTTCCTCCAAGCCTCTGATGAACTGCTTTCATCAGTTGACCAACTGATGTATCTGTTGTATCACCTAGAGATACTTTACACTGAACTTGTAAACAGCAACATGTGAACTCATACCTGAATAGAGGTTATCTAATACCCATCTTGTCACATCATAATCTTCTAGCACCATGCCTAGGAACTATTGTAGTCAGTGAAATGTGGCTCTAAATAGACATTGAAGACAACAATTGAGCGTCCAAGGGCTGAACCAAGAAAGCAGCAAGAGTACTTTGCTTGAGCTTGGCTAGGAGGCCACATACAGTTGTTCGCCTTCTTTGTACACCATAGCTGACCGCAGAAGGATGAGTGTATTGAGCTGGGGGCTACAGATAAGTTTTTATAAGTCAATTAACAAGTTAGTATTATTTGTACCAAGAGCCTACAGAAGATTTCTTCCTACTTAGCTCTTTCTTCCTAATCCGTGGTTGGGAGATTTCAGGGGGCTGAGAAAGGCAATGAGGGTAGATGAAAATAAGGGAGAAGGGTTAGTCCTAGACCCCCCCCAACTCTGGAATCATTTGTTTTATGGTAGGATTCTCTGGTGGTATGGTGGGGTTCCTAGTATATAACAAGTTAAGCAGGATTCTGGTAATGCCTATAAATAGCTCATGCCCCATACTAATTACTTCAAAATTTCTGGTCATGATTTTCAGATATTTGCATATTTCGTCTCAAGGAATTTTTTTTGAAAGGTGTTCTAAATTCTAACTGGTTTTCAACTGTACTTTTGAAACACAAAAATCAGTTATGGTTGATCTCTTGGTTTGTTTTATGACAAATTCTGAATAGGTGTTTCCAGTTACTGATTTGGAAATACTAATCTGTATGACAGTGTATTATTGAAAAATACATTTAGCGAGACCATTGACTGTTGCATCAGAGGGCGGTGGTATTTGAAAGGTATCACAGTTCTAGCAGGTATAGGGTGTTTGTTTCTCTAATGAATCTTCGGGTGCTGTGTGTGCCTTTACTTGCTTGCTAACCACATATGTCCTTTCACAGGATGGTTGTTCCGCCCCTTTATCCACCACCTTAGTCACTTCCATAGTATTTCCTAAAACATTTTCTAAGATACTTACAATCATTTCAAAGTGTGATTTTTGAAGTGAAAGTCCTGGGTAGTTGTCTTTCTACCTTTCCTCACCTCAAACGCTAGGTGTCTGCTTAGCCTTCCACTAGGTGTGATATACCAGATTAGAGTCCAGGAAAGCAGCTTGAAGCCTTAAATATTTCCCCTTGTGCCTCCTGTAGTGTCTCAGACTGGTTTGTTCGGATCTCCCAAGGTATAGCAGTATCTTCCAGTTGTGTGTCACATTATATGGTATTTGCTTGTTTCAGCAAAAATTATTAAACTGTTTGCTTCCATCCTAATTAACATCAGGTTTGTGGTTGTGTTCTCAAAAGTTCTAGAAGAACCTTTTGCAGGACTGGAATTGGGGTTTCTACAGTAAAATTTGTCGTAAACGGTAAAAGAACAAATGAATGTTTCTCTGTATTTTTTTATTACCGAGCCATAATCAAAATGAATGAATTTTTTTCTTTATCTCATATGAAAGTCATAACTATTGTGGTCTGGTTTGTTTTCAAGGGCATGTGTGCGTGCATGCATGGTATATATATGTGCGTGTGTGAAAAGATTGCACCAATCATTGCGTGGGAAATAGAACAATCCAGACACAGTGTAGATCTATAAAATACGATGGCCTGCTTTTAGAAAAAAAAATGTTACTGGACATTAAAGATCACATTTTAAGTTTCCTAAGCATTTGCCAGATGTACTTCTCTTATACTATAGCCTAAAGTCCAAAATATTTTTGTGAAAGCATTCTAGTGTGTGAAACAGCAGTCAACTTCTCATCATGTAGGTGCTGGTGGGTGGATTTGTGGCTAATCTCTGCCATATGGCTACTCTCCTCAGTGGGAAGTGATGGCAGTCCCAGGAGCTTTACTCCATCCCTGGGCAGCTGCCTTGGACTCAGTTGCTTTGATCTTCTTGTAGCACAGCTGGAAAAAGCAGGGCCTGGTTTTGAGTGACCTAATAAGACAACATATGGGACCATTGTCGTAGACTGCACCTTCGTTTTATATAGGCATTCTTCAGACAATGTACTGTTTCATCTAAAATACAAGTTTGAAGTATTTGTTTTTGTCTTTTAAAAGAACTTAAAGTTGAATAGAAATTTGGATAGTGTGAATATTTGACTGAATCTGTGTTCTGTTTCATATAAAATTCTTCCTTTGTAGCAGCAAATTTCAGATGAGAAGTAAAAATAAAGGGAGTGTGTAATTCCCGTAGCTTGCCCATTGCTAAGCACAGGTTCAATGTCTTCTCAAGTGTTGTTCTTGGAGCTTCCTCTTACTAGTGTCCCAGAACGGAGCAGAAATGTCTGCTGGTGAATGAAAATCCAAGGTTCCATGGTCTTCCTTTACTTCACTCTCTGTGTGATTGCTGTCAGCCTGCCTCATAGCCCCATTGCTTCCCATCAGACAAATGCAGTCGTCTGTTCAGCATTAAGAACAAAGCTGTTTTCCACAAAAAAACATAAAGGGAGTTTGTCCTATAGAGCCTAACAGTCATGTGATGGGGGAAGCATTCATAGAGATCGCACACAGACCACAGTTCTCTTCTGAATTGTGTCACCATTGATAACTATAAATGAAACTAAACCTATAACTATAAAGGAAAAACTAAACCTGCATCCAACTTTTCTACTCTTCTCTCATGGCACTGGCCCTGACAGCATTCTGAAAGTCTGTAACCAGATAGATAATAAGTAGTAGAGCTGTGCCCAGGCTCTGATGTAAGGTGAGCAGTGGACTTTGTCCATACATTCCCACTTCTTCATTTCCTGTTAGGACACTATTCTTAACTGGAAAGTCTGGCTCGCCAGTCAGTAGGTGGTGATAAAGCATGTTTCTTACCCATCATTCGGCATTGAATGAATGAATGAATGAATAAATAAATAAATAAATAATGGAATTCCTGAGTAACCTAACCAATGACTGCCATAACAAGACATAGACTCAACATTAGAAAACTTCTTGGTTCTGCCTCCATAGTTGGAACAAGGTGGAGTGAGCACTGTGGGCACATAGACTTCATTTTCAGGAATTCTTAAAAGTCTTGTAAAAATACTTCTTAAATGAAAAAATGTATACAATTAGGTTGAAAGGGAGTGGGTAAAGCAAAAACGCTAACTAAATATATATGTGTATATATTTTTATCTATTTATTTTATGTGTCTGAATGCTCTATTTTATGTGTCTGAATGTTCTGTCTGCATGTACACCCTTATTCCAGAAGAGGGTATCAGATCCCACTGTAGATGGTTGTGAGCCACCATACAGTTGCTGGGAATCAAACTCCAGCCCTACAAGATATATTTTTAAAAATTTAGTTTTACATGTGAGGTGGACAGTGTATGGCTTTAAACTCAACCTATTTTTCCATGTGCTTTTTTTGTAAATAGGTATATTTAGTCTGGATATAAATAAACTATAACCAATTACATATAACTTTTTTTTGAGATAGGGTTTCTCTGTGTAGCCCTGGCTGTCCTGGAACTAGCTCTGTAGACCAGGCAGGCCTTGAACTCACAGAGATCTGCCTCCCCAGTGCTAGTATTAAAGGTGTGTACCACCACCACCCAGTATATATAATTATATGTATAATTTATTATGTATAATGCCTGTCCCATAAGCCAAGTAACTTACAAACTCAAACACAGACCTCAGACTACCAGTTGTGCTCTCGCCTCAGGGCCTAAGTAGCTACTTTTTCTTTACCTGAAACCTTCCTCAGAGATGACTACCTGGTGCACTCCCAGACCTCCTCCAGGTCTTAATGTTACCTTCTCCAGGAAGGAAGGAGGGCTTGCCCTTCTAGAAGTCATTAGAGTTGGCATGTAGTTTCATTCAGGTAGTGCCTCTGTTTCAGTACCTTGATTACTATGCATTTGTTTATTAATTTTTCTTCCCTAAGAAGAAAAATTCCAAGCTTTCAGAAGCTTAGGGGTTTTTGTTTTGTTCTATTCCTTTGTTTACCCCCAGTCTCTAAAAATAGTCCTTCATATATAATAAACTATCAGTAATTTAAATAGAAAATATTTAGTACATATGTGTTATATTTGCTTCATTAAATTGTATTTTACACTTATCAACATTTGTCGATTGATGTGGAAAGTGCCTTACAAGTTTGCAGTCTTTGAATTGATCATGCTCAGACTACTCCATTAACTTACCTATCAATACTTAATAACTAGGTTATTGCTAATTATGTCCAATTCCTCACACAGACAGATATAATTGACTCAGTATAATAGAAATTTATTTACATGACTACTTTGAGTAGATCCATTCCTCATGGCAACCTTATGAAGTATATACTATCCTAATGTCTTTTTATAAATGTTTTGAAGTGAAAGTAACCATCTAATGTACTTTATTTTATGAGATCAGCTTCTCTTAAACTGTAGTGTTGTTTTCTTAAGGAGTAGGGAAGTACTCAAAACATTTACTCTGAGAGTAATGTTGAGCAGATGAATTAAATAGGTACTTTTATGTTTCTTTTCCTAACCACTTTATTGTGATGAGCTCACATACATCACATAGCTAAATTAAGGCAGCCATTCAAACATCTGCCACATCCCAAACTCTAGACATCTCAGGGACCTGATAAACAATGAGAAAGACTATTCTGAAGCCGGGGAGCTTCCCTCATAAACCCCTTTTCTGCCAATTATATTGTATGCACTTACCTACCACCAAAAAAAAGAAAAGGAAAAAACTGTGACAGAGTTGAGCTAGTCTATTGCTGAATTTGCCTTTCTGATTTCCAGTTTCCTTGTAGGTATTGATCTTTGTTTGAACATTAAATACCAGCAATAGGATGGTGGAGTTTAACAGATTAAAGTATCATATTCAGTGCTGCTGTTAGCCTTTCTTAGACAATTGCAGTAGGATACTTTGAACTTCACAAGTCGTGTTTTAGGGCATAATTGATCATTGGCCTGAGCGTTACTCATATACTATACCCATGAAGAGATATTAGAATTCTTTAGAATTTGTACAATCAAGAAGTCACTTGTTTAGACTATATAACATGCAGTTTGGACATTTTATACATGATGATCATGAAATAGGCTTCAAGATGAGTTATTTGAAAAAGAGTCCAGAGAGAAAAGAATGTTGGGAAAGTGGATTTTATAAAAGAAAATAAAAGCTGTAAGAGTTGCTTAGCCTAAGGGAGCATAAGGGTAACAGTTTGTTCAAGGAGGATTGTTGATTTGATTTTTCCCTTCTTTGGGGAGAACTAAATGGGACTCAAAACAGAGATAGTCTTACAAAGAAGTCCAGTTTCCAAAGTTATTAAACACACACACACACACAAAAGCATCTGGAGAGAAGAGACAAACTCAGAAAAGAACATTTTTGACCAAAGGCTCAGTTAGGTTTGTCTTAAAATCTCCTGAAATTGAGAGTTTAAGTACAACTCTCAAGGCCCCACCAGATGTTCAGATCCAGCTGGATTTTAATCAGGTCTCAAAATTTGTGTTCTTAGTCAATGATTTGAACTAATCATTTAACCATTAAACAAATATTGAAATTCAGTTTTTACTTTTGTTAGTAAGGTGATAGAAATTGATCCTTTTCCAGGGTTGGGGAGATCTCTTTTTTTGATGTGTTCCAGACTGTCATAAAGACATTAGGTCTTAGAGCAGTGAGGTGATTATTATATTATATTATTGAGTGGTTTTTGTAGTGGTTAAATTTGTCACATATTAAGCCATTATAGAAATCTAATGCTATATATTGCATAGCCATTGGTAATTAAGCAAGGAATTTTAAGTATGGAGAAATTTAAATCATAGGTTACACCTTTACTTTGAAATATGACAACCCATCTTCAGGCAGTGTTTGGACTCCTGCGCAAAGGATTGAGAGGAAACAAATTACTAAATATTTATATTTCAGATGTGTTGACATTTATTCCTGTTCATAAATGAACATGAAATTATAAAAGTAAGTTTTTGCTGTGTTTTTAAAGCATCCTCATTAATTCTGTTCCTGTGGGTTTGTTTTGGTTTTGTTTTTCCCTCTAGGATGGAGCTATGATGTGGAAGAGAAGAAGGTTCCAAAACCCAAGTCCAAGTCTTACGGTGCAAACTTTTCTTGGAACAAAAGAACAAGAGTGTCTACAAAATAGGTTGGCACTGTCTTCATTTCTGCTTGACTGTGAATAAAGTCAGCTGTGCACTATTTATAGTCCGTGGATAATGCACCTCTTAATCTCCTAATAAATGTGACCTTTAAACCACAGGTACACTTGGCAGTTTCTATTTTAAGTGTTTGTGATGTCTCACAGTGAACACATTACAATTTCCTGCATAGAGAGATTTGAGGTGTTCATCCCTCTAGGAAATCATAGCACTTAGAATCTACTAAATTAAATGCCTGGAAACAACTGCCACCTAGGTGTTTTCTGGTTGCTTTTTATAGCCACTCCCAAATCAATTCTGTATAAACTCCAAGTCATCATTACTATACTGTCTGAGAGACTCTTGCTATGGGTAGAGGAGTACATGATTATCCTACAATCTGATCACCCTCAACTTAATTCCCTTATAGCAAACGTTCTCCTTTTCAGTTAGAGCTTTGTATTTTTTCAGTGCTAATAAAAGTAAGTGGATTTGTCCATACTACATTCTGCCTTATGACATCCGGTGGTTGTGAGTGCTTCCAGTGGAGATTTTTTGTTCTTAGGAAATGAATATTCAAAACAAAATAAAACCAATAGTTTTGGGACCTTTGGTGTTTTAAAAATGTAAGTAAATACATTTTGTTAGTTTCAGCAGTGTAGCCTAAATGATTACCCACGAAGCTGTGCTCTCATCATGCTCTTAAAAAAAAATACCGTGGCTACTAACTCTCATAATCACTGTATCAGGGAGGCACTAAATAGTTCCTGTTTTGCAAAGAAGAAACACAAATCAAGACCTAAGAAGGATTAAATAGTGGGCTCAGGGTAACAGTGGTCCCAGAGATTGAAGATAACACTGGACTTGCCTGCTTCAAAACTGTGCACCATGTAGCTTATAGTAGCTACTGAAAAATGGGCGTTAGTAATAGCATGATGTGTCTTTAGACTGTGAGTGTGTTCTTCAGGGTGTAAGTTCACACTTTCTTCATTATTTCAATAAACACTTGTAACACATTGCTCTAGCTCAACAAAATGAATCAGAATACAGTTTTGTTTTGGGAAGCATATTGACAATCCTTTAAAAACGTGAATACATACTCCATTTCATTCTAAAAATATCCCTTTAATTAAACAGTCAAGGAATAGACACTGAGATTCTCTCTGCAAAATTGTTTCTAAAACTAGTAAGTTGAAACAGTATAAATGTCTAGTCAAAGAAGTTGAGGTGAGTGGAGAACTAGGGAACTACTGAAATGAACAGGATGTTCCTGGGCTAGAGAGACAGTTCAGCAGGTAAAAGTGTCTGTTGCCAAGCCTGGTGACCTAAATTCAGTTTGATCCTTGGGGCCCAGCAGGAAGAGAGGACCAACTTCTGCAAGTTCTTCTTTGACCTTTACTAGCACTTGAGCACACAAAGTAAGTAAAATGTTAAAATAAAACAAGATGTATCTATATGAATTTTTAGAAGGGATGCCTAAGGTACATTTGTTGGAAAACCAAAATTCACCCACGTTCCAGAACCAGGTGCTCCCTAGCCTGCCTTCAATGACCCAGCACAAGTGGCCATGTCATCACCAACCAATCAAATGTGACACATTTTCACTGTCACCATGAGTCATATATTCCCCCTATGTGCCTGTGCTAAGCCCAAACCTTCATCACAGCCCATTCTCTTCCTTCCATTCTCATTCAGGGGAAGCACCCCAATAAATCTCTTGAGTGAGATCCTCTGCATGGTGTGACTTTGTGGTATTCCTTGGCCCTCTGCTGTTTTTTTCTTTAAAAAAAAACTAACATTGGTGCCAAGACTTGGTAGAATATCCTAGTGCCTGTGCTCCCCTTTGGGGGACTAAGCTCCACTGGGACTCTTTCTTATCTCCAGTCCACCTGCACAGACCCACCTCTGACTCACCTGATCACTGGGTACCCCATCCAACAGCAGCAATTGGTAAGTTTTCCATTTGGTTGGTGCAAACATTCTCCTGGATCCAAGGGAGTAACCATTGAGTGTCCCACACCTTTCTGGTATTCTTGGAGGGGGAGGTATTCCCAACCACAATCTTTAAGGCTACAGTTGGCCTTCTTCACCTTTCCCACCTCTGACCATTTCCCTTGGGTGAGGCTTCAATTCTTGGGCTTGGTTCTTGCCTTCTGGCTTTACTTGAAAGCCCTGGTACCAGGTACCCAGTCTCCTCAGTCTTTTAGCCCTGACCCCTATTGAGTGCATTGATGATTCATGCAATGGCTGTGGTCCCCCTTCTACCCGTACACAGTCCTTTCCATTATCCCCTCAGGCACCTCCCATTTCTCAGCCATTTACCTCAAGGATGGTTTTCCTGCCCCCCCTTCACATACTGACACAAACCACCTTTGCTTTCACCTGGACTGACCCTCTTAGACTCCTGGATCCCCTCCTTTTGCATGCTTGTCCACCCTCTATATAAGGCAGCCCATGAACCCCTCCTCACACCCATTAGCAAGCCCTTTCAGAAGCTCCCGCAGGCCCTCCTTTAGGCCCCAACACTACACCTTCTAAACCTAACCCATCCCTTTTCCCTCTATATACAGAAAAAGAGAGCTGTGCCCTCAGAGTCCTAGGCCACCAACTGTGTGGCCTCCCTTTGCACCTGTAGAATACCTGCCAAAGAAATTAGGCCTTCTCACCCAGGGATGGGCACCCGCATATGGACTTCAGCAGCTCCTCATTCGCAGACCCAAACAACCAACTTGTGGATCACCCACCACTATCTTGTCCCACAACCTGTTCCACCCGCTCATGTATAAAGGCTCACAAACTCTACCTTGGTCCCAGGTTCTTTCTCTCCAGGTGGCATTAGTAGAAGATGCCACACTTAACTTTCCTATCATGCCCACCCGGAAGAGCCCACTGTGAGGGGGTGACCTGACTAACTCGACAGCCATCCAGGCCCAGATCTAGCACTTTGTGTAGGTCAACAGCTACTCCACCTATGAGCTGAGGAACCTCAAGGAGGAACCACTGGTGCAGAACCGGATCTGAGAACACACCATTGTCACCAAAGATGAAAACCTAAAGCATGGTCTGCTCCTTATAGTGCTTCAGAGACCAGAGGCCAACCAGACCAGTGGCTCATGGCCATGAATATTTGCATGTAGAGCTGTGTGGGCAACACAAATGGACTAAGTGATGTGCTGCAGCTTCCAGTGCCACTGTGATGAATGAATGCTGGGGTGGGAAGGATGGAGCAATAGAGCCATGGAGAGAGGCCATGTGGATGTCCATGGCCTGTACTGCCTGAGGCCGTGTTGATGTCTGTGGTCCATGCTGCCGCTGAGATCCATGTTTGCTTTTCCTGATCCTCCTTCTCATTTCCATGCCTTTACTAACTGCAACCTGCTCTGTCAATTTCTTCTCTCTTTTTCACCAATGACAAACAAGCAAACAACAAAAATATCCAAACAATGAGTTATTGTTAAAGGGCCACCAACTCCTAGCCACAGAGCTGCGGATTTTTAACTAAAGAATAGTCCTGATGGTGAGGCTCAACAGTGCCCAGAAGATGCCGACGGCCCAGACCCCAGAAAGCAGTCTAAAGAGCACGTGTGCCCTCTCCTGCCTCAGCAGTCCCTGTTTCTATTTCCGCACCCTTTATAATGAATAAGGAAGGAATGTTGGGAAACAGAACCACCCACATTCCAGAACCAGGCGCTCCCACTTGCTTTCATGACCCAGTGCCAATGGCCATGTCATCACCAGCTGCCAAATGCAAACATTTCCACCACCACAAGTCTCACATTCTCCCTGTGTGCATCTGCTAGACCCATTATAAAGGCCAAGCCTTCATGGCCTGTTCTGTCTCCTCCATCTTCGTTTGGGAGCAGCTTTTTGTTTTGCTCCACCCCCAATAAATTGTGTGAGGTCCATTGCATGGTGTGACTTTGTGGCATTCCTTGGCCCTCCGATTGCCACAAACAAACAAAAAAAAACCAATGTTGTTAAGTGAAAAGAAGCCAAGAATATGGTCTAGAGAGAAGGCAATTTCATTTAGATTGCCCTCATTCATATATATATATATATATATGAATATGAACAATTCTATGTTTCCATTTGGCCCCTGAAATGGCACATAGTTTTAGCTATCCCTCCTTCTATTGCCTTCCTTGTCCCTTTAACTCTCCCTCTCTGTTTGATTCTCCCTTCTAGTCCCCTGCCTCATTCATCCATAATTATCTATTCTATTTCACCTTCCTAGGGAGATCCTCCCCCACCTGTAGTCCTTTACGCTGTACCTAACCACTGTGGTTATACAGGTTGTAGCTTGCTTATCGGAGACTTAACAGCTAACATCCACATATAAGTAAATGCACACCATATTTGTCTTTCTGGGTCAACTCACTTGGGATGATTTATTTTTCTAGCTCTATCCATTTACCTGCAAATTTCATGATTTTGTTCTTTTAAATAACTGGGTAATAAACCATTATGTAAATGTACCACGTTTTCTTTACCCATTCAACCACTGAAGGACATCTAGGCTGTTTCCAGTATCTGACTATTATGAACGCAGTAGCAATGAACATAGTTGGGCCCTGAAGATAAAAGAGAAGTACCTCAGTCAAAGAAAATGTGAGATCTAAAAAGACCCAGGCACAAGACATCCAGGAAATCTGGGACACTATAAAAACGACCAAATCTATGAAGGAGAAGAAGAAACCTAGGTCAACGGCATAGAAAATATTTTCAACAAAATCATAGAAGAAAATTTCCCTAGTCTGAAGAAGGGGAAGCCTATCACGGTACAAAAAGCATACAGAACACCAAATAGACGACCAGAGTGGAAATTCCCCATAACACATAGTAACCAAATCACTAAACATACAGAACAAAGAAAGAGTATTAAAGTTGCAAGAAAAAAAGACCAAGTAAGATATAAAGGCAGACCTATTAGAACACCACCTGACTCTTCAATAGAATCTTTTTTTAGTATAGATTGAACCCACACCCAAACCAAGTAGTTGAACTCAACACCGATTCGGTGATGCTAATGAAGCTGCACTTTCCTACGTTTCTACAATGGAGACGGTAAAGATTAAATGACTAAGATATCTACTCATCACTAATAAACTAATGGTTTACTTCCTGTGTGCCATGCAAGGCACTGTGGGCAACAAGGGTGGGGGGAGGCGGAGGGAGGTGGCATGGCACTTGTCTCCTCTAAGGGTACATGCCTGACCTCTTCGGTCCTATGAAGTGGCTCTTACAGAACTGACAGGACCCTTTGGTGCTTTGTGCACTCTGCTTTCTTTGTATTGGTAATTACTTCTTTGAGAATGCTCTGATTATAGAAAAGTTAGCATGCTATGTAAAAAATAATAAAGAGCATGAATGTGAAGTATCCTGCTCGAATCAATACAAGCTAGGCTCTATTTCTAATAATTTATGCCCTTGGATACAGTTTTTTTTTGCTTATATAAGACAAAATTGTGATACCATTTTGCATTTGAAAAATAAGAAAATTGCACTAAATGCCAACCCCCCTTTTTATTTCATGTGTTATGTTTTCCATTGACATTGTTCTACCGCATGATGCTTAATTTCCAGACAGGATAAAGTTCATTGTTTAACATTTGGGTGTTTTTCCTTTTAAAAAGTTTTTTGCACTTAAATTATAATAAATTAGCTGGTACCTCTTCAGGTAGACTGCAAATAATAGCTGTAACAGGCTCCCTCACAGGCTAGCTCAGTGCACATTGCACTGCTTAAATAATCACTCACAATATTGTTAGCACTTATCTAGAAATTATACTGAATGCTCAATGTACTAATAAAATGTTTTTTAAATGTAAGAGTCAATCTATTAAAAAATATAATTGTGTTTTGACCTCGATAATTTTAAAAATAATCTCTCAAAAAGTCTCAAACACTGAAAAAGAGCACATAATTAGTACGAAGTAGATTTCTTTGGAGATAAATTTCAATTGTAAATGAGTTTAAGTCACGAAGTTGCAAAGAAAAATTACTGTGGCTTGTGATTTAATGGCTCACCTATCAATACAAACTGGTTCCACTGTTCTTTTGACTCTAGTTGGAGTAGTAGGTCTGAGCTGAGGAAACTGCATGCTGGCATTTGGGACAGCTCAGGGAAGGAAGCTTCAGTGTCTTTACTTGGTGGTGTTTAACAAGAGTGAATGGACCCAAGAGAGTCCATTAGTGCAGAAACATGCAGTATTAATTACTCCTCTTTTTCTCTGACCAGATGCCAGAACCAACTTAAGGGAGAAAGGATTTATTTTGGCTCGTGATTTTAGAAAGAAACCGTGGGTCTTAATCATGATGTAAAACAGCAGAACCGAGAGCAAGCACTTTAAATCATAGCAACCAGAAATCAAAGACGAGGAGCAAGGCTAGGCTCCACCTCTTGCCTTTCAGCACCTCCTAGTGATGCCATCATATTATGAACCCACCAAGGGATTATCCGTCCATTACAGTAGAGCCTTTGGGAACTAATGTCTGGAAAGGTCGTCAGGGGTACATCTCCTAGGTATGTCTTACCCAATCGGTCCAGTCAAGAGGGCAAAAAGCAATGCTCATTTGAAAACCAAGTCTACTAATAATGTTATTTGATAACAGTATATTATAATGGTATAAGTTCTCTTAATCTAAAAGTCACAGATATTTTTTCACCAGAATTTTCTCTAAGTTCTTTCTTAAAATGATGGAACGTTTGATGATGAACATGCAGTTAAATGAAATGAGTTTCATATATCTGGGGTGGGGGCACATGTTAGTCTCTACATTATAATAACAGTGTCACAATAAAAATAAATTAATATATTTACTCAGTATTGTCACTTGGCCAAATATTGTTCTTTTGGAGTGGTAGAGGACAAAAAAGGGTCTTCCTAAGTAGCCCAGGCTAGCCTTGAAGTCATGATCTTTCTACTTCAGTCTCCCAAGTGCTGAGATTATAGGGATGTACCACCACACCCAGATGCAGTGTTGTTGTTCTTCTTTTGATTTTCTTAAGAGTAGAATTTAGAGTGTACTCTAGCCGATAGTTGACGCTTCTATTGAATCTTTTTGTTTTGTTTCTTTTGTTTTTCAAGACAAAAACAAAAGTGTAGCTTTGACTATCTTGGGAATCATTCTTTAGACCAGGCTGGCCTCGAGCTCAATGATCTGTCTTTCTTTGCTGCTCAAATGCAGGAATTAAAGGAATGCCCCACCATGTGCAGCTTTTATTTAAAAAAATAAGATTTTAATTTTTTGTGTGTGACTTCCACCCGCATGTATGTTATGTATATACAGCACATGTATACAGTACCAGCGGAGGCCAGAAGAGGGTGGTAGATCCCCTGTTACTAGAGTTGCAGATGGTTGTTAGCCACCATATGGGAGCTGGGAGCCAAACCCAGGGCTTCTGCATGAATAGCAAGTGCCCTTAGCTGCTGAGTCATCTGTCTCTCCTGCCTCCCTTCCCTGCTAATGATTTTTTTAAAAAAATTAAAGGATCAAATCAATATGATTTGATTGAATTTAACTGTGCCACAAACATCTTCTGCTTTTTCTTTCACATCATTGAACATTATTTAAGAACCCAAATGGGTCATTGTGTAGAATTCCAAAATTACATTTCTTTACTTGTTTCCTTGTGATGAGGTTCAGGTTCCACATTATGGTAAGATTATTCTCTCTATAATAAGGATGTCATCAGAACCTCACTTCTGAAGACACAAGTCACTGTTCAGGCTCTAGTGATGTTAAATTTGACCTCTTATGATGTTACTAACATGCAAGTTGACACTTCTAAGGCCATGGGTCCAGATTCCCAATAAATTTGTTCTGTAGTTGTTGGGGCTCAAACTCAGGTCTTCATGATTCACCCTGTTCTAATTGAGCCATTTCCCTGACCCGCAGTTATTTTCTGGTTCTGTCATTTATTTCAGATTTACTAACTGACCCAACCAGGCTTTTGTTGTTGCTGTCATAGTGTGTCCATTACTACTGACCAACTGACGAATTGATTCATGTCCTTACTGCCACGCCATTATGAACTCTTTAAACTGACTCTTGTGTCCTTAATATTTCCTCATCTATTGTTGAGTACTTTATTGATTTCTGTACCCTCTTACATCCTGTACATATCCCTCCTCACACCTAGCATCTGAGGAGCTAGATTCATTTTAGCAGGGAGCAGGATATAGATACTAAGACACTACTACACTAAGGTCTTGTATGTTCTCATTGTTTCATCTAAAGACCTGTTTAATAGACAGTGCACAGACACACATACATACACACTTAGTAACTGGTTCCAGTCCTGATGATATCAGGGAAATCACACTTCGTAACCGGTTCCAGTCCTGATGATACCAGCGAAATCATAATCTTCCCTTAAGGTTCTTAGTCTCAATAATAAAACAATTTAAGAGGGAAGTCATACAGAAGTCCAAGAATAGTATTAGAGTGTAAAAGAAAAACTCCAAGGCAGGCCATCTCTGCGGCTACCTGGAAGAAGAGGAGGGAAAAGGCATGAGGTTAAGCAGTGGCAGACAAGTGGGGGGGGGAGTGAAGATTAGGGATTTTCTTTAGAAACAGAGTAAGGAAGCCCAAAGTACCAGGGAAAGCATATGACTGAGCAACGACAAAAGACAAAATGGTTGTTACACCTTTCTGTTAAAGGCAAACAAATCCAGCCAAACCTCATAGTTTCTAGAGACTGTGCTGGAGACAGGAATTCTGGGAAAGAAAAGTACATTATCTTAATGTGAAGCCTCTTCCTAGAGGTGGTCCCTTAGCCAAGCCCTAGACCTGCCCAACTGGGTTGAGGCCTCTGGGAGGAGACAGGGCATGTCTCTACCTAGAGGTGATGCCCTTCCCTACTGTAACAGGTACCCTTCTCTAGCCTCTGCTGTCATTCTTGTTTCTCCTCTCCCCTCTAGGGTCTGCTAGCAGTGTATTTGCTAATCATTTGTTGTATCCACTGCAAACACAACATGGTTTAAAGCGGGTAGAGTACTTGCCTCACACATGCAAAACCCTAGGTTTGATCCCCAGAACTGCTAAATGGATGGATGGGCAGTTGAATTAAACTACTACTCTGATACCACCATCAATATACAGGCTTTAAAATGTTTTATATCTATATAAATATATATATGTATCTTTAGTTTTTTTATGTGTATCTTTAGAAATAAATTTATACCTTTAATCCCAGCACTTAGGAGGCAGAGGCAGGAAGATCTTTGTGAGTTCAAGGCCATCTTGGTTTACATAGTGGGTTCCTGGATAGCCAGAAATCACATATAGAACGGTGCCATACAAGCACTGTTCATAACACTTGGAGGGAAAGGCGGCATTTTGAGCAGTGTTAGCATAAGTTTGATTTTGACCATGCACAAGAATAAACTCCAAACAGATAAGGGGTCTTGACAGCAAAAGGAGGGCGGGGTTATACAGATTTTTAAAAGAAATTATTGATAAATTTCTCTGAAGCCTGAGTAGGGATAGGCTTAGCTTTAATTAATTGCTTTTAAATTTATGATGCAAAGGGTAATCACAGTAAAAGAATTTATAAATGTTACTTCATATTTTTATATTAAAAACCCAACAATTAAAAAATGTATACATACATCCACAAAGTGACTGCAGCATTAAATATAAAAATATTGGAAGCCAGTAAATCAGATTGATCAACAACAGTCTCAAATTTACAATTAGAGAAGAATAAGTTTTGGGGTTCTCCACAGTAAAGTGATTAGTTAAATTTATTGTAGTGAATATTGCAAAATAACTAGAAGCTATATGGGGTGATGGTCAGCCAACATGATATAATAATTTCATATCTATATCTCTATATATATCTGCAGTCAGATATCACACTGGACCCCATAAATGTTACATTAGCTGAAAATAAAACCTTAAAAAGAGAAATTGGTTGATTGAATTACAGACTATCAATAGGCTGGGTATTACCTACCTATTTAAAAGTAAGAAAAGCTTTTCAAATATGGGATGATCTCTAGGAAAAAAACTGCAAAACAGCAGGTATATATGTGTGTGATGTACACATACATGTACACATATAGATGGTGCACATATAATTCTACTTTCTGTGTGATGAGACAAAAACCAATGTAATTCTTGACCTCCAAGGGATGGATGGGAACCAAGCAGAGGGATTTGGAGATGACAATCCCTCTCTATGGATAATTTTGTGTTGTTTTGACTCTTGGAAGCATGTTAACATTCTACATGTTCAAAGAAAAGTAAATCAAATATGAGAAGAAAAAAGCCCTAAAATATAAAGCAAACAGAGAAACGATCCCATGTGTAGCATAAATGAAAACCAGAACCACAGTGAGGTAGAAGGAAGAACACACTCAAATTACTTTGAACACAGAATTGGCTTTATATCCATGGTATTAGATGGAGTTGGATGGTTGGAGACCACTTCAAACAAACACTTAAATTCCCTTTCAGTATGATTTCTTTATGTAGTGGTAAGAGTAACAAAATTTTGAAACAAATTTGGATATATAGTAAAATTGGATTAAGAAATATACTGATATTTTGGGGAAGCCATTTTTTTTCACCAGGTTTCATACAAATACAGAATGGGGAAAGTAAACTTTGTGGGGTAAAATGGGAATTATATCAAAGTAAATTATGCATTTCATACTATAGTAGTTTGAATGTAATTGGCCCCCATAAACTTAGAGGGAGGGGCACTATTAGGAGGTGTAGCCTATCTGGAGTAGGTGTGGCCTTGTTGGAGGAAGTGTGTCACTGTGGAGGTGGGCTTTAAGGTCTTAAATGCTCAAGCTAGGTCTAGTGGGGAAATCTCCCTCTGCTGCCTGCAGATCAAGATATAGAACTCTCAGCTCCTTCTCCAGCACCATGTCTGCCTGCATGCTTCCATACTTCTCACCATGATAATAATGGACTATCCACCACAATTAAACGTTTTCCTTTGTAAGGCTCGCCATAGGCATGGTGTCCCTCCACACCAATCGAACTCTAAGATACTGACTAACAAAAACAACTCTTGTTAAGAAGAATGATTTGGGCCAGGAAGAGAGCAGGTAAAGATGCTTGCCACCAAGCCTGACAGTCTAAGTCCCAGAGACCCACAGGGTAGAAGAGAACTGATTTCTGAAGGTTGTACACTTGACCTCCACAGATGCACCCTAGCACCCCACATGCACACACACAATAAAAGAATTCCCAAAACAAAACCTTTTAAGTGATTGCTGTTCCTCTTAACTACACTTGAAACAACATGGAAAGGCCTTTAAAGGTGGTTTATATGAGAAACTTGAAAAGGTGTAGACAGCCAAACCAGAAATAACACCTAGAATCCTGTGGGATGAACCTAATAGATGACTGTTGGGAACCCCAAGGAACAGAATGCCTGCATAAACGTGGATAGTAAGGATCCTGCTGGCAAGGTTTTTGATGGAAATGAAGACTAGGGAATTGGGTACAGGCTCTCTGGGTATCACCAAAACCATGTGTGGCTGATAGCTGAGTTAACAGCTGATGGACTAGGGTATCTGTGAGGTGAGGTTTCGAGGCAGCAGAGTGTGACCTGGATACCACTAGCAGTTCTAAGACTTTCAGTGAGAAATGGGAGCATAAAGAAACAGCTGAGTGATGTAGAAAACTTTCATCTTGACCTCAGAACAAACATCAAGGTAGCCAGAGAAGTACAGCACAATTAGAAAGAGGCCAGCAATCAAAAACTGGAAATGATTGAGTGGTTAGTTAAGCCACAGCCACCCCCGGACCAGATATGTAAATAAATAAATAAATAAAAATAAACACTTTCCACACAATTTCAAGGTTTTGGTTTTGGGGTTTTTGTTTCTTTGTTTGTCTTTTGTTTTTGTTTTTAAGACCCCTGAGTCACCATATGCTTACAAAAGCACCTAAAAAATATGTTCCTTTCAGTTGTCAGGACTATGGCGCCTCTATAGGCATGTGCGGTTCATATAGGCCTGCTTAGAGACCTTGGCATCGTCCACATGCTGTTGATTTTGAAAGAGGGTGAAATGTGCTACATTAATGAGTGCTTCTTCAGGATTTCTAAGGAAAGTCGCCCTGCCAGGCAGTGTGTTGCAGAAAAGTCCCTTGGAGCACCTTCTGATGGGTGATGCATGGAGCTGTGAGGAAGGCTAAAGCTACACGGGAGGACCTCATGAAAACAGACGTGTAATTCCTCCTGAGCAAAGCTCAGAAAACAGAGTCAGCTGGAGGGGGTGGTCATGAGCAAATGCCACAGGGGAGAAGCTGCCCAAGTCCCTAAGGTCCCACACTCCACCAGTGTTACCCAGATGCCAGACATGGAGATTTCAGCTGTAATGTTTTCACTGCTGGGGTTTGGCCTGACTTTGAGCTAATGCTACTTGCCATTCATTTCAAAATGGGAATGTTTATCCCATGCCACTGCATTTTGGAGGTGTGTAGCTTTTTATTTTATTTTACAATTTAAAGCTGAGACTTTGGACTTGAAATTTTGAGCAATGCTGGGCCAGTTAAGATTTTGGAGATTCTTGGGTAGAGATTAAAAGCATTTTGTATTAGAGATGAACAAGAACTTTTGTGTGGGGAAATGCTCTAGTTAGGATCTGAGTGTCCCTCTGAAGCACGAATAATAAAATCTCAGGGACAGATATTTTCTGAACACCAGAAAAGCAAAGCAGCCAGCCACTGGCTCTTACCTGGACCTCAGTCCTGCCTTCAGGAATCTCAGAATGAGCCTGAGAGTTGTCTCCTCCCATTTTATAATCCTCTCTAATTCTAGGGTTAAGGGTGTGCACCACTACCACCTGGTTTCTATGGCAAGCTAGTGCGGCTACTGGGATTAAAGGTGTGTGCTATTGTTGCCTGGTCTGTAAGGCTGGCCAGTATAGCTGTTTTACTTTTCTGATCCTCAGGCAAGTTTTATTTATTAAAATACAAATGAAATGCCATTATATCCCTCCCAAAGCCCATGTGCTGAAAGCTTCTTTCCAGCATGGCACTATAGGGAGATGGTAATTAGTAGATGCAGGGTGCTTGTCTCTTCCTGCCTCTCCGTGTCCCCGCCAGGGGGTAAGCAATTCTGCTGTTACATTGCCCTTACCATCCCACAAGGCCCTCAAAACTGAGTCCAAATCATCCTTCCCTTTCTCTTTATAAACTGTCTGCCTCAGGGTTATTTGTTACAGCAATAAAATTCTGGGTAACATTTATTTCTTATAATAATAAAATTCTGGAGCACAAGCTGCAACTACACAGAGCAGACCAAGAAGTGAGTGATCAGCCAGCCAACTGATCACCGCATTCTCTAGGCCCCTTGATAAGAGGCAAAACCCCTGCCCCTCCCCCACCTACCTCGGCTTCACTAGCCAGCCAGCAGGCAAGATTCCTGCAGGTAGGCTCCTCCAATGCTCCACACACACACTATTGATTGCACTCTGTAAGCTACAAGGCCCACTCTGCCCCCAAACCCACCCATCCCCAGCAACCTCAGAGGAACTCTGAAGCATACACAGGTGGGTACTGCACAGAACAGATCAAGAGAAGGGGCCACGAGAGCCCTCTGTGGCTCCCTGAGACACAGACAGCGACTGGACAATGTAGACTAAGAGCAGCTCCCTAAGACACAGACAGTAACTGCAAGGATTGGACCAAGAGGCAAAGACACTGCCAGCACCAATTGGAGGAAGAGATGGGTAGGCACCAATGCAAGAGTTCATCCAACAACCTAAAAAGCAACATGGTGACACCAGAACCCAGTGGTTATTCAACAGGAAGAACTGATCATCCTAACCCAGAAGCAGCAGAAGGAAATGATCTTAAATATAAATGATCTTTATGAAGATGATAGAGACCCTTAAAGAGGAAATGAAAAATTTCCTTAAAGA
>LOJH01015589.1:1755-25419 GCA_001685095.1 Ellobius talpinus | reverse complement strand
AAATTTTTTAATAACAATAAAAAAGTGTCTGAAATAAAAAAAAGAATAAAAGAACTGGCTTTGTACCAACTTTATTGTGGAAATCTATACAGTCTTGAACTTTGGGGTGACGCCCAGTAACATGTCTGTTGCCTCCACTTTTCTACCAACAATCTTTCCCAGGTTATAATTTGTTTTTAAGAGTGTATCATGCTCAGACATATTTGCTTGTTCCTTATTTTGATGGCTTCTGTGCACATCATTGCTTCCCGTCAGTCCAATATAATATGGTCATTCTGCAAGTCCATAGCAAGGCAGTCTACTAAACTACTCACATATGTGCAGCAGGAATTAACTGGATGCATGTCACAATGATACCCCAATAGAAAATACTGTTTAGCTTCCAATTAATGATCACAGTATCTGCCTCTGTTGAAACCTAGGGAAGAAGTGTATAACACAACATGCTGATAGTTCTTTCTCCTGGGGAAATCTATCATCTATTTCTGAATGAGATAAGATGGGAGGAAGTAGAAACATATATTATAATATATCTTTTCTTTGTATGCATTTTTGTGTGTATGGGTGGATGTGGGTGTGTGTGTGTGCATGTGTGTGTTCCCACATATGTGCACAGGGTGTGACTATGCAGGTCCGCATGTATGTGTGCAGGTGTGTAGATGTGGAGGCTAGAAGTCAACCTCTAGTATTATTCCACAGGAGCTGTCCACATCATTTTTAAGAAATGATCTCTTACTTGGACCTGGGCTTACTAATTAGGCTAGGTTGGCTGGTCAGAGAGCCCCTGGAATCCACATAGCTCTGCCCCTCCTCACTGAGATGAGAGGCACACACCCAGACATAGCCGGGTCTTCATGCTTATGCAGCAGCACTTTTCAGCCAAGTTAGCCCCAGTGCCCTCTTTTCTTTTAATTTATTTATGCCCTTTTATGTTCTTCAGAGTCTCATCATCTCATATGCTAAGTGTCCCTGTCTTACCGGTAACTCTCTCATGATTCTGTGACCGCCTCCCCTCCTCTGACTCATCTTTCGAGGCTCTACTTATTCTTCCCCAACTGATCTAACCTGGCTAATTCCAGAAAACCTTACATACTTTTCTGTGGACCAAATGCTCATTTCATAAAGTCTGCATGCCTGATTTTCCTGGTAGAAGCTGGCCTTTTAAAACTTTAACATTTCTGTATAATAAGAATTTGATAAACATTGGTTGGATAAATATATGCATCTTAATGCTTATTTTTCACTTATGGCCATTTGAATATAGTCATACACAGCAATAAGACCTAAAAAGTTTTATGTATTGTCAGGCAGTACACAAATACAAAAAATAAAAGTGATCATTTTTATCCCCTTCAAGAATTTTTATTATGTAACATTTTAATAAAGAATCCATTGCCTTTTATAGTACTACACCATGAATTAGATTTATAATACAGCAAGCTTCTCTTTGCAGTGTGTGTGTGTTCGTCAGTGGGTGGATGGATAGGAACATGCATGTTGAAGTGAGAGACAGCTCTGGGTTTTTCATGTACCTTTTCACTCTTTTTTTCCCACAATTGATTATGCATTCATTTCTTCCACATCTTAAGAACTCTATCTACATAGAGAATAGTAGATGTCTAAAACATTTTTTATGAATCATGAATTTTTATTATATTTTTTATTTAAAACAACTTTTAAATTTAAATATATTTTGATCACAGTTTCTCTTTTCCCAAGTAAGTCCTTCCAGATCCTCCCCCCTCCAAACTCACCCAACTTTAACTTCTTTCTCAAAAAACAAACAAAAAATCTGATACAAGAAAACCACCCAAACTAAGAAAACAAAACACATACCCAAAAGACAAAAGAAAAAAACCCCACCAGACTGTACAAAACAGAAGCACATGCACAAAAACTATGGAGTCCATTATATTTTTGTGAACGACTACTAGATATAAGCCTGTCCTGGAGGGGTTGATACACTGTCACTCTACTGGAGAAAACTCATTGTTCCTCTCCCAGCAGGGAGAAGTGACAGTTCAGTTGTGAATCGTTACCCTAGTGGTAATGATTCATTCAAAAATATAACAAAATAAAATATAATAACATAAAACAAAACTATCACACTGAAGTTGGACAGGACAAACCAACAGAAGGAGAAGATCACAAGAGAAGGCACTAGAATCAGAGACACCAAAAAATCTTCGCACACATAGCAAGTGGGAGGTAATATGGGGAGAGACAACTAAAATCAAGGGAATTTGAAGGATAGTATGAAAACCTAATACAGGAGAAATTTCTAAAGTATATACATATATAAAAGTGATCTAAATAAAATTGGCAAATAATGGGGAAGACAGAATCCCCACTGGCTATCTCTTGTCACCCAATGAAGCTTCCAATACTGGGATTGAGTTACATCTAATTAAATTGTTGGCCGAAGGGGCCCATGGGAATCTCCAAACAATCCAGGCTGTTGCCAAGACCATAGGGTTGTTTTCCACAAACTGACAGCAAGGCCCCATTGCTGAAGACAACATCTGTATTGATGTCCAGCTGGTACCTACATAGAGCTGTACCCCTATGTCCCAGCTGCTTTGTTACAGGAAGGTATTCTGCATGTTATCAAAAGAATAACATAAACACTAAAACAACCACAACCCCTTTTGTATGAGGATGTATTGCTAAGGCAGTGGTGGCACAAATCTTGTAGGAGTAAGCAACCAATAACTGATTTGACTTAAGGCCCACTCTACCAGATGTAGTCCATACCCAACACTGATTGGGTGACCAAGAACCTGAAAGTAGGTAGCTCAGGAACTTAGGGGAAAACCAAATAATACTGATCTAGAAAAAGAAAAATCAAATGTGATAAAATGGTTCCTAATGACATTCTGCTATCCTCATAGAACAGTGCCTGTTCAGCCATCTCAGGGAAGCCTCCTCCTGCAGCAGATGAAACAAATGTAGACACAGTCAGGCATTATACGGAGAAGAGATTTATGAACACTCAACCCTAAATAGGATGTCTGCATCAATTCCCACCCTCAGAGCTCATGGAAGAGGAGGCAGTAAGAGTGTCAGAGTCAGAAAGAAAGAAGGACCCCAGGGGAACAAGGCCCCCTGAATAACAGAGAGTGAAGCAGTGTGCATGGCCCGCACCAGGTCCTCTGCATGTATGCTGTAACCTTCCATTCTTTATTCAAGATGAATCTTCTGACTGATCTAGAACTTTTCCAAGTAGGATAGAAGTGTCAGCCAACGAGTATCTCCCATGCCCTCCTAGCTAGCCTTGAGATACATTGGCCACTCAGACCAAAGCTTTATGTGCGCCCTGGGGATTGTACTCAGGGCTTCCTGCTTGCTGGGAAAGGGCTTGAGTGACGGAGTCCAACAATCCCTATACTGCTACCACTTGCAGAAAGACAGATTTTCATTATTCCCAAGGAACTGTGTTTGATGATATGCAGGTACATATTGTTTCTAACTGCTCTCCATATTTAACTTTCTGTTATCTAATATTTAAAAATATTTAATTTTTAAAGTTCTTATTATGAAAAAAATGCAAGGTTAAAATGTGACAGGGTAACTTCATTGCCTAGTGACTTGTAATATTTTAAATATGCTACATGGTTCCATTTGAACAGAAATGAAACTTTTACATTATAAACTAGATAAAGTTTTCTATAAATTAAGAAATCTGTATTGTGTCATCTACTTTTCAAGAGTTTTTATTTTTTTAATTGGGAACATAGAGTATGGAGGGAGGGATGACCACATGAGTATAAGCACCTGCAGATGCCATAGGGTCAGATCCTCTGGAGCTGGAGATATAGGCAGTTGTGGGTTACCTGGCAAGGGTGCTGGCATCTGTCCTTCATAAGCACAGTGCATGGTCTTAACCACTGAGCCGTATCTCCAGCCTTTGTGTTGTCTTTATGAGCATAAGTGAACAGTAGCATTTGTGTGAGAGAGAAGTGCCCTATGTCATTCTTTGTTGGAAGTAAGAGGGAAATATAAATGTGGTGCATCTCAGGACCTATGACCTGGAAGTAGTGTGAACTGGGGCACATGGAGAAACACCTGCAGCCATAGAGACACAGTAGTCCCGGTTGAAACATTATCGAGACATGGTGCTTCATACAGTCTCAGCTCCTTTTTAAAATGAATCAAATTCTGTAATCCAGAAGAGAAGAAAGAAAAGAGACAGAGAGATAATCTCAAATGACACAAATGGAGCTAAGAACTGGGGTTTAAGACCCATGGGTGAATGTCACCAGTACACCAACATTACCCCAGTCTAGGAGCATCTGAGAACTGGGGTTTAAGACCCATGGGTGAGTGTCACTGGTACATCAACCTTACCCACCTTACCCCAGTCTAGGAGCATCTGGTCAGTACAAAGCAAACTCCGTGGCTTTCTGTGGGATTTTACTTCAGTTTGAGTTTTTCTTTGTTTGGGTTTTTTTTTTTGGTCTTCCTATATTTTTTGCTTGGTTATTTTGTTCTTTTATGTGTGTATGTGTATGTATGTGTGTATATATGTGTTTGAAAAATCAAGAGAAAACAAGAGAGAGAGGGGGAGAGAAAAAGATGGAGAGAAAAAAGAGGGAGGGGGAGGGAAGAAAAAAAGGAGAGGAGAACATAAAGTTGAATAAGTAGGGAGAAGAGAATCTGAGAAAAGTTGAAGGAGGAAAAGGTATAATTAAATATGTATTGTATGAGTAAATTATTTAGAGGAAAAACAAAAAGAAAACATGGATAAGACGCTAAGACATGGTCTGGGCAGGCTTGAAGGAACTAACAAAAACTGAACTCTGTTTAAACAAGTTTGCTACATTAGCCATGAAAATAGGTCTAGAAAACGCACCAGGACAAAGGCAATGAATTCCCAGGCATGTCCAAACTTTGAATGAGAAGGCAAATTGTCTAGGACAAAAACCAAGACAAACAAAATTGAATCTAGGTTACAATGGGAGGTGAAGCCGTAGGGAGTGGGTAAAAAGTGCACCTCTGAAGGTTGTGTCTAATTTCCCCAGCCCTTTCCTTTTTGTTTCTGTGAGGTGAAGGGTTTACTCCTCTGTGTTCCTGCTTCCATGATTCTGTTCCCAAATTGGGCCAAATTTCCATCTGTTGAGCCCTCCAAGACTGTGAGCCAAAGCAAGCCATTTTTCCCCTAAGTCATTCAGCAATTATTTGGTCACAAGTGTGCAAACCAGTAACAATACGGTGTTTATTGTAATGTTACTAGAAACATAAATATTTACCAATAAGTTTTAGCTAAAGGATATTTTGTAGAATTTAAAGGTAATGCAATATTAAGAGAAACCTGAGACGCTAGAGGCAATTTTTCTCAACCCTCTTCAAGCATTCCACAATGAATGAACACAACTTTAGTTGGTATACTTAGGCAGGTGCTTATGCAGGAGACTCCAGCCACCCTGCCAAGCATCCTACAATGGACAGAACATCCCTCACAATGAAGAACTATGTGGTCCTGGAATATCTATCTGTAGGATAGCATTGTGAAATCATGGTACACATTCTTGGCCCTCTCACTTTCTCAAAACATATTTTCTAGGTCTGCCCAGTGTTGGTTACAATAGACACCAGGAACCAGAGTATTCAAGGCTAATATTTTTATCGAAAATAACCTGTATCCCTTTGAGAAATGAAGTAGTGGACAAGGAAGGGGATGACCTCTAGTAGCAGAGAATTTGACTTTATGGAAGGCTGAGAAGAGTGTACCAAAGTCACACTGGTGCTATGCCCTAGACTAGAGGTGGTTTTTGCCTTCAAACACTCATGCTAATGTTTAATACCATTAAGAGACAGTAATGAGGTGGGAACAGGTAGGGTGTATGATTCACTAGAGTGAGTTAACCTGTGAGTGCCATTGATGGTTTAGGAGAATGAGATAACCCATAAATGGGTTATTTCAGGAGAGGGTCTGCTGTAACACCCAGTTTCCTGGCCTCAGATTAGCACCATTTCTCAACATGTACCCTTTATCACCTCAGGACTCAGAAACCAAGAAGGAACTGGGAGCATCCCCTCAACTTAGACCAGAACCATGGGCTAGAAATAGATCCTTTTCCTCTGTA
This sequence comes from Ellobius talpinus, assembly GCA_001685095.1. Taxonomy (NCBI): domain Eukaryota; kingdom Metazoa; phylum Chordata; class Mammalia; order Rodentia; family Cricetidae; genus Ellobius; species Ellobius talpinus. The sequence goes on along the minus strand of LOJH01015589.1, from coordinate 19,333 downwards.
ACTCATCCAGCCTGTGTGTTATGTTGTTAGCAACTGAAAGTAAACTATGACACTGGCACAAATTCAAGGGATTAAAACACACTGAATAAACATCATAATAATGTAAAAAGGAAAAAATGAGAGAAAGACACAAAACTCACTGGAAAGCTCTAGGAGTTTCTGGGACACACACTCTGGAGGCCTTGGAAATTGATAATTAATTTTAAAAATTGCTTAGCCCAAGATTTCAGTTATAAATTGTATTTTAAAATAGAAAATTTCCTTTTAGAAAAAAGAAACATGAGATGTTTTGTAGGAGATAAAATCAGAAAGGATAATAAAAGTAGAAAACTATCCAGGTTCAGTCTCAAAAGAAATAACTTCCACTTGTGATGCCTAAAAAGACCATCAAAACACCATCTATCTTTCAGCTCTGTGTACTTGTGATGCCACCCACCCCTTCACAGGCTTCAGCCAAATGAGCAGACTGAATGTGGATGCAGAAAAGAGACTCCAGCTGTCTTCGAAAGGCCAATATTAAAATCACTTAAAAACTTATAAAACAATGCCATTCTTCTTTTGGTTTATGAGTATATATCAATTTCATTTAAAAATAACAAGTAGGATTTGCTGTGCATGTATCCTGTCAGAGACTCATAAAACTTGAAAAAAAATATACTAATAATCAGAAACATCTATGATGACAATTTTATTTGCTGTTCTTGTCACTGATTTTTTTGGCTCAGAAAATTAATAACTGATAGGATTATTTTTTTAATGAGGAAATCGAAGTTATAAATTATATAACATCATGGGACTGGAGAGATGGCTCAGTGGTTAGGAGTGACTTCTGCTCTTTCAGAGGATTAGAAGTGGTTTTTCAGCACTCACACCAGGTGGCTCACAACTCCCTGTAAGTTCAGTTTCAGGGAGTCAGTGCCCTCTTCTGACCCTCACAGGCACTGCACGCTCCTGGCCTACACTGTATATAATTTGGATATATAATTTGTGAGTTGCCAGAGGCACGAGGGTGCCAGGATCTAAACTCCTGTCCTATGATTGAATAGCAGGTGCTTTTATGCACTGAGCTATCTCTCCAACCCCTGTAATATCAGTTTTAGTTTCTAATGTGCTCAATATTTGGTATAATCCTTATATACACACGATCTTTGGGGTCTCAGTAATTTTAAAGTTCCTAGGACACACCAAGTCCCATTGTTCTTCTAAATATGATTTTTACATAGTTATTAAACTTACTTCTACTTTCCAAATTCCAGTTTCTCCCACCTATTATACCCATAGCCTTGAATAACTCATTTAATCTACTATGCTTTCATTATTTTTATCTAGAAAACAGTAGTTCAATGTACAATGATGTAAATAAAACTTGCATCACCCCAGCAGACATGGTTCAAATGTTCATTAGTTAGTAATTCTGATGGTTTAATAAGCAAATATTTATTTACTATCTACTATTTGCCTGTATAATCCTATTTGAAAATATGCCAGAAGTTTGTTTTCTATAACTAATGAATGCTTTTCCTGGATTTGGTTTTTATTATCTTCTTCAGAGACCTATTATTTAATGAGTTAAATATTGACTTTCTGTTCACCAGGTTTGTTATCAAACTACCAAGTGAAAATATCAATCACATTCATTGCAGTCAAATAAATTTCCACTCAAAGTCAGTTCAATCAGTATCCACTCTATAAGCAAGTGATGTCTTCAGTGTGCTTTCCATATGCAATGGAGCATGAAGATGAATGTTATACATAGCCTCCATATTGAGGAAGGGAGCTAAATGAGAGGGACACTTTCACAATGACTGATATGCAGCTTAGCAATAAATTATGACACAGTTTCCAGAGCTTTGCTATTTTCTCACCAGTTTGAAATAACACCTTCACTATGAGATCTGTGAAATTAGGGTCCCCTTCTGCTCTTTCTGGCTTCCAGTAGAGATTTTAATTTCATCACTAAGGTTTAGACCTTACTGTTGTATTTCTCTTATCTAAGTTCATCTTTGAACCTCATTCAGTTCTTTTCTTCGACATTAATTCTTGTTTCTCGGATGCTGTTCTCATTTATAGCAATCTGAAGGTTATTCTTCACATTTTCCTTCCGTTTCTTCCACTTGATGCATTTAAAGTATGCTGTTCTAAGATCTAATATGCTGAAGACTGAAAAGAGTGTTAAAATACACAATGCTAGTATGGCACAGAAATGAACATGGCATAAAATTGGAGGTCACCAACACTTGACACGTTTCAGTTCTTGCATCTGAGCTGGTACCCAAAATGTGCTGGGTGAGAAAGAAATGCTAGGAAGAGAAACTAGAGAAGGAAGAGTGAGATCACTGTGGAGAAGCTCAGACACATCTAAGGTTGTTCAAGGAAGTCTGTGAGGACAGCAGCAGAACATGAAAATGAGACTATCTGAGGACCTGGAGGCCACTGTCTATGGGCAGAAAGAGAGCGCAGGGGCATGGGATGGGGCTGTAGAGAGGAATGATGTGCCTATAGCATCACTTTGGCATCTAAAATGGGAGCAGGACCTGGAAGCAAGGATAGAGATGAGACCACCTGAAGCTGTCATATCACAATGAACCCTAAGCGTAATCAGGGGATTGTAGCAAAGTGGTCAGTTGGGTGGTTAGGACAAATGAAGCTTTGGACACGTGCTGAGGAGGGCGGAGCCAAGTCTTTTACAGAAATCTACTTGGTAACACATGCCAGTGTTTTATATTTTATCAGTTAGCCTTCTCTGTGGGAAAAGAGAGGGGAGCAGAGGGGAGGGAAGGAAAGGGAGTCTCCCAGACAACATGGAGAATGAAAGGACTGCTTACAGGGAAAGATCCTTAGTTAAGATACTAATATCTCCTCCCATTTAGGGAATTTTCCTTCTAAATATTCAGTTATCCAATCTGCACCTTCCTTGATGTCAATGAGTTTTCATTACAAATGCTGATGAACACTAGACACTCTCAGATGTGAAATAACAGGAGAGAAGATTCTGGCTCCTGTCTCAGCTCTGTCATTTCTACACTGTTTGCCTGGTAAACTTCCTGGCATGAAGGAAGTATTGAATAAATGTCATTATTGTTAAACTGCTCATAAACTAACTGTTGAAACTCTTAGGCATATTAGCAATCCAGAATGTCTGTTTATAATTGTTCAAGCATGTAACCATGGACACTTGGTCTTTACTTCTCTGTCTAGGGGGCTCATGCCCAGGTACTTTTGCTCTTCCAAACTTTCTCTATATAACAAAGATGCCTCTCAATGCAGAGATACTTTCTTTTTCCTAACTAAAATATAATGTTTGTCTGTAAGTCATATTGTGTCTGCGGTCTGTCCAATATCTGCCATTCTATGGGGAAAGTTGTCAGCATAGAAAAGGTCAGCATCGTAGATGTCCTGTCTTTAAGTTGAAAAGCTAGTTTTAGGTACTGTGCAAAGGAGATATGACCGTGTGCTGAGAGAGTCTTCAGTGGCTCACACTTCTCAATATCCTACTGTTTCTCCTGCACCCTTTGCTTAAAATCAACCGCAGTGGCTCCTGTAAGGTCCCGAGCTTCCCGCCACAACAGGTAACTTCTCTGAAGGAAGAAATCAATGTACTTCCATGTCATGTGACCTATAACCCTCAACTTGAAATCTCTTTTGGATCACTCCAGCAGCTCACTTCTGATTTTGCAGTAGTTTCCTAAGATATTCCTTACAGTACAGGAAGCAATTACTATTTAAACTATACCTTGTCTGGACAGATCAGCTTTATTTCCATAGATTTCTTTATTGAAACAAGCAACTTATAGTTGGAAAACTTGGGTCCAATGAGCAGGAGCCCAAATGCACCTGGTCCCAGCTGCACACACCATGCCCAAACATCAGTGGAGACTTTCCTTGAACAGTTGGTCTCTGTTTTGCTGCTCAGCAGAGAAGATTTGTAGATTGATTTACCTGGGGTTCCCTGGTTTTTCTCTGCTCAATTTTACTTTGTTCTTCATTTTTGAGATAGGAGCTAGCTCAACCCATTGAGGATGATATTTTCTCTGAGTTAACAATAACAGAAGATGCATTGTAAGATGACTTTAATGATTCCTAAGTTCTGCTTCAATAAAGAGATACATGGACATGCAGGGAGGGAAGCCCTAGCAGCCCGCCATTTGCTTCTGTGAGATGAAGTGAGTGCTCTCATCCAGTGCTCTGTCTTATTTGGGGAACTTGGTTGACATAAGTTCTGAGGCCTGGCATACTTCCCTCTGAAGTGGGAATGGTAAATTCTGTTGAAAGATTGTTGTGAAGGATAGAAGACATAATTCAACGTATTTAGCATGGTTTCTACCATATAAAAACAGTAATGTTAGCCATCTGGGCTTTCTGGCCACTTCACTGACTGCTCTCCAAGTCTCCATTCCACAAAACTGCAGGACCACTTGTTAATTGGCCACTCCCTTGAATCTCTTTAGCACCAAGGACTGTGTCTTCTTCTACTGAAGAGACAGTATCCGACAGACACAGAGGGTGAGGCCTTGTGGAGGGAATCAGCTCTGCTGTTCCTTAATGCCATCGCTATATGGAGAAAAAGAGAGTCTGCCTCACAGTCTACTATAGTGGCTAACCATGCATTAGTGAATGGAATGAACTCAGAAGAGTCCCTTCGTTTATAAATTAGTTATAACCATTCTATAATTTTGTTTATGCTATCTCCATAATCCTGTATGTTGTTCCTTGGTCATGGAACAATAACGAAAATGGAAAGTCTATGTATGTGTTCCTAAAGATGATATGATTATTTTGTATAATGTGCCTCAGAAAAATTGTTAGTAAGTGAAAAGTTATCAAGGAAAGAGCAGATGTAGCAGCAATTAAGATGAAATGAAGTTAAAACTGACTTAATAGGTAAAGTTTGTGAGCATGAAAATTTTCTTCTTTAGTCTATAGAAATTAAAATGAAAGAAAGAAAGAAAGAAAGAAAGAAGATGGGTTTAAAAGAATCATCATATTACAAAATAACATAGCATAGTTCATTGAAAAGAGCAACTTCCCAATGAGACATTAAGTGGAGCATGCATCCAATGTTTAATTGTGTGAACTTATGCAGCAACAGTGGGTATCGTATTCATTCCCTTCTGTAAGTTGTTAGGTAGATACTGAACAAGTACAGAATATATGACTTACTTCTTTTAGAAAATATGCTCTTGTTTTGTAGATTAGGATGACTTTAAACACACAGTTTTTCTGCTTCAGTCTCCCTTTAGTCTAAGACTGGGATTGCAGGGATATACCACCACCTTCCTATGTGACTCTCAAATGCTTTAAATGATGACAAGTTTTAAAAATCAAGAGAAGTGACCCATATGTCCATTTTAAAGTCTGTCTTAATTAAGATCAATGGAGACACTGTTTTGCTAACAAGAAACAGGTATCTGTCTCAGGAATGGTTTTCAGGTGTCAGTGTGTGTGTTCAACTAGACTATGGGAGAGTTCTCATGCTAAATCTTGACCAGTATCCTCTTACCTGTTCCCAAATGTCAAAGATGTCCTCACACAGTAAGGATCTGCCCAGGATTTTCTCTGGCAACACTAAGCACTTGGCTGAGACTTTAGGATTTCCTGTCACAGAAGATTGTGTGTGTGTGTGTGTGTGTGTGTGTGTGTTGGCTTAGAATAATTTGTTTAAATGAAGTTTGGAATAGAAGCATAAATCAAATAAACAGCACAATGCAGAACTGCTCTGAGCAGAAAAAGGATTAGCACTGAGTTAAAGAACACAGCTCTAAACCCAGTCTCCTGGGGAAGACTATGTTTACTTCTGAAATGTAATTACTATTTCTTCAAATGCAAAATAGGCAAAGAACTGGAGTTAAAAGACAGAGACAGACATTAGAATCAGACTTAATGGAAAGTGGCAATTCTTTGTGTGTTTCTTGGAAAAAAAACAGATATAATATAGTACTTCAAACTTCACTGGGTTCATAAAGAACTTATATGTGTTAGACTGGTGCCCAGGCAGGGCCTGTAAGAAGAGTGAACCCCTCGTGTAACATCAAATGATGCAGTGGGATATCCTGCATTCCATGGACTCCTGCAATGTGGTGCTGTCTCCAACAACTCCAGGATATTACATTCCAGAACATTTTCACATTCCTTCCACATGATATTGTGTGTGTGAGTGCACGCGCATGCATGAATGTGTGTGCATATGCTGCATATGTGGACGTGTGTGCATGCTTCTGTGTATATATGTGTGTACATGTGTGTCTGTGTGGAAGTAGAGGTTCATGTGCATTTGCATAAATGTGTATGTGCTTGTGTTTATGCATGTGTATGTATGCTTGTGTGCATTCACTCATGCATGCATAGCATGTGTGTGCACATTTGGAAAACTAGATTTGGTTGCTGCATTTGAGTTTCCCCTTCCTACATTTGTGGTGGCTGAAGGCAGGGATTACATACATGTTCATCTCTGTAGTCCCAGCACAATCCATCTTTAAATGTAACAAAAGCAGATAACTTTGAAATGAATAAATGAGTGAATGAAATAGTGTTGGCAGTAGGATTTATTGTGTTAGAGGTTTCATTAAAATAATTTAAATCCTGGAGAATGGAATAGAAATTTACAAAGTACAAGAAATGCTTACTTCAGCAATGCTTGGAGAAAAGGAATTTCATTCTATAAAGCATTATATAGAGCTTAAAAGACAAATTTAGAACCATATGCATATGCTCACACATGCACCCTCACATGCATGCACACATACATACAGAACACATAAGCATAAACACATATGTATGTGTATGTACATATATACACACCTCAACCCGTACACATGTATGAATGCACACAGGCACACACACCAGCATGCATCATCCATTCACATATATGCACACACAAGTATACACCTATGTAACCGTGTGTACACAAATCCCATGCATATATGAATAAAAGCACACATGCATGCATGTATGGAGGCAAGGGTGGCTTGAATATGAATGGCCCCAATAGGCTCATATGTTTGAATGCTTATCAGTGAGTGCCACTACTTGAGAGAGGTTAGGAGTGTGACCTTGTTGGAGTTGGTGTGGCCTTCTTGGAATAAGTGTGTCACTGGGAGTGGGCTTTGGGATTTCAAATGCTCAAGCCAGACCCATTGTCTTCTCTTCCTGCTGCCTTTGCATGCAAATATGGAACTCTCAGCTATCATGTCTGCCTGTTTATCACCATGCTCCCCATGATGAGGATGATAGACTGCAAGCAAGACCAAATTAAATGCTTTCCTCTATAAGAGTTGCCATGGTCACTATGTCTCTTTACAGCAACAGAACAAGACTAAGATACATATGCATACATACACATGCAAAAACACAAGGGTATACACATATGTATATACACATGAATATCCACTACCATACAGGCATACACATGCACACACACATTCATACAGAAGCTTGCATATATATATAATATACACATATCCACAAACATACATACACATGCAAATGCATTTGCACACACATCACTATATGAAAAAGCAAAACGGATAATGGTATCAATGACAGATACATTCTAGTGTGATACTATTCATGATTTAATGCTTTAAAATATTATACACTTAGAGACACAGAAGAATCATAGCAATGGGAGAAAACTAACAATATTGATCATGAAGACTTAAACTTTTTCAATATTGTTTTAATTTTTTAAAGTACAATGCACTGTCATGTTCCTTGGACAGTTAGAAGAAAATTCAGGACTCAGTAGTTCTAGCAGGAGCTGGTTAGTATGGATGTCTGATAGAACTGTAGCCCTCTGTACATTGTTAGTGAGATACAGGTGCCAAAGGGTCATTAAGAATGGTCAAAGATATGACACTCAATGCTATATTTCTATCTCCTCCTTACTTCACTGTGTCATAGCTCTAACCACATTTATTCATCATCTGTGTTTGACAGAATGACCTCCAGCTTGGGCGGAAGTTGGCTGTTGGGTTTAGAAATGAAGTCCAGTGAATTACTACACAATTATTTTTAGGGTAATGGGAAAACTGTCAAACGGTGACCTCTTTCTGAGAGCACATTAAACCAAATACAACTGGTGAATTATCTATACTGGTTACATAAATTATAGTGGAGGAGATTGTTGGATAATTTTGTGGACTACAAAAGATAAAGTGTACTGAACTTAAAGGCAGAGGAAATACAGCTCATCCCGTTAGTGGAGGACACACTTCTACCAGTCCTCTTGATTAAACTGTACTGAGGAAGAAATTGATTCTAAGTCAGTCTTATTTAAATAGATCAATTCTTTTCACCAGTTGAAGCATTTTCTTAATAAAAACAATGCACCTATGTCCTGTTTTCACTGTGGCCTACCCATGACAGTTCTTCGCTAATTCAGCAATTTCTAAATGCCCTTATTTCTGATAAGGGGCCAGTGTTTCAGGGAGTCAACCACCACATAAATAAACCACTACATATGGAATTAGTTTTGAGCAGGTATTGATGGAATGATGTTTTCTGGATATTACTGCTCAAGCAGTGGTTAGTTATATGTATATTGCTTTATTAATCTCACACTAGTACCTATCAAAGGGCCTCGGCATGACAGATACTCAGTAAGGAACTAATTTACATTGGGTAATTAATTCATGAATAATTAATACCTAAACTAAAACGTTATAATACAACAAAACAATTACAAATACATTCATGTTATGTAGTCTTGAGTCTTATAAACAATACATTTTAATTATGTTATAGTATTTGCTCAATCATATCACATTGAATGTCTATACTAACAATGCTGTCACATAGTAAAACATTCAAATAATGAGAATGTAGCAATCATTACTTATGATGACCAGTTAATACAGCAAAATATTTGTTTACTGAATGCCTAGTATTTCTCTTGTCATTGTGTACACAGAGAAAGCCAATAAGAAATTCTTCCTTCTCCCACAAGACCAGTTACTGGCAGATGTTTTTCTTTTTAATCTCTTTGCTGGACCTTGTGTGATTCCTGCCCATTTCCTCCTTGCACCCTCTCAGCACTGGGGATGCCTTTTCCTCAGAACTCCTCACCAAATGTGAGCATGGTGCACATCTTTCTATCACACATTTCTACTTGCCCCAGCTTTAGATCCTCTTAATATTCTTGTTTAGCATTCTGGATGTTTCCTCATTTGACAAACATGTCTGAAAGGAAGTGCTGTGGTTGAGGGTTGAGACCTGGAGCACACCATCTGGATTTGGAACCTGACTTTACCACTTCCTAACTGTCACACAGGCAGCTTGATTCCCTCCTGAGTAAGGAGGGAGGAACAGCTTGCTTCTGTGTGGGTTTGAGGTGAGTCCAGCAGAGCCTATGATACTTAGCAACTGGGAAGGAAGAAGTACTTTGTGATGCCAGAGCTGCCATTCACATAAGCTCAGTTAACTGACTTGCTGTTCTCCTTCTGGCCCTGCTGGCTTATACACAGACCTCTGCCTTGAATTAACTCACAATCCAGCTCTGTTGTAATTCCTACTGAGCCACTGAAGTTCTTCTGGTTATCTCTAATTACTAGAAACTTCTAGCTTCTATCCCTTCACTTGCATTTGCTCACTGATTCCCAATTCACCCAAACCCCAACTCTCTGTCTTCCCTGAGTGTGTATACTTCACAGCTCTTCTCTGTGCTTAGAAACCTCTTTGCCCTTTAGCCAACTGATGGGCATATGTGTTCCCCAAAGCTCCCCTTATTATTCTAGAACCTACAAATCCCAGCTCGCAGGCCAGAAAGACAGCTCAGTAGTTAAAGAGCTTGATGTGCAAGCCTGACAGTGGGAATTGATCTTCAGAAACTATGCAAAAGTGGGAGCAGAGAACTAACTCCACAAGTGGTTCACACACACACACACATTCACACACACACGCATTCACGCACACACACATGCACACACTCACAGACACACACGCACGCACGCACGCACACACACATGCACACACACGCATGCGCACACACACACACACATTTGAAAAACAAAGCCCTCAAGCCCTCCCCTCTGCTCCCACAGGAAACCATATAATCTCCTAAGCTTTATGAGTATTTATCTGGGTGCTTAATCAGAATCTTTATTGAAATGTTTTATTTTCGTATATGGTAACCCTTCGGCTATATTACCCTCATTTTGTGTTCAAGACAGAGGAAAATGAAGTCATAGAAGAGAACGTTTAGCATGAATCTACATATAGGAAGCACATAATAATTGCTACATACATACCCATGGAGTATTACAACCTTGCTCTAGCTTCACGAAGGATTTATAAAAGGATTTCTAAATATCTATTTTTAGTTGTTTCTTATAAGAATTGCTGAACAGGGTGCTTTATTTCTGCTCAGTTTTAAAACAGTGCCTTGCAGTGTCTTTGAGAGTAAACTGAGACGCTACTGCAATGGCAATGAATTAGATGTTCCCCACTCTGTGCAAGTATTTGGTGCAGTAACTTCTGCAAAGCAAAAGCACATACTGTGGACACCATTTAACTCAAAGCATTACAGTTAAAAGCATTAATATACATCCACTGAGAATCAGCTAATAATTACCCAGATTTGTGTCTTTGAGACTGGCTTATCTGTAAAACAGAAATAGGCTAGAATAATTGGCCTTTGGAGGATCTAAAAGAAGATGCTCAATTATAAATTTATACTAGTCTAGGGATGCTATAGAATACAGGGAACCCTAACATGGAAGAAGTACTCAAGACTCTACCAACAAGTCAAAGGGTTAAGGTGTTCCTGCTTGCCCCAGACTTGCTGCTGAAGAGTGCCTCAGTGAACTTGGGGATCCTTGAAGCGGAGTGCATTCAATATCACTTAAATCATTTTGAAGAAATACCTTCTAACCATGAACAAAAGGCACGTGTTTCTATGCAGAGCCCTGCTGGAAGCCCTTAAAGTATTAAGGCTCCAGTTTCTTCATGGACACTCATAAGTGGGCAGGGCCTGTTAAAACTCAGACCCCTGGGAAAGAGGAGAACAGACAGCTGACATGTGTGGTCATGTCATCTCAGCCTTGGCCCACATGTGACCTCAGCATTCTGTTTCAGCTTGTTAGAAAATACATCTATTTCCTGAATCAAATTGTGACACAATCTTTAACTGTATTCTTATCTTCAAAGGTAAACATGTTTGACTTGGAGTTTACTGAGATGGAAGAAATTTTAAAATGTTTCTATGGAAGGTAACTAAAATGTTCTTTTAAAATGTGCGTGTTTTAGCCAGGCGGTGGTGGCACACGCTTTTAATCCCAGCACTTGGGAGGCAGAGGCAGGCGGATGTCTATGAGTTCAGGGCCAGCTTGGTCTATGAGAGCTAGACCAGGACAGGCACCAAAGCTACAGAGAAACCTTGTCTCGAAAAACCAAAGGGAAAAAAAAGTGCATGTTTTACTTAAAGCAAGATAGTCCTAGGGAAATTGTGTTACTGTGATATTCAGGTTGTCCAGTTATTATAAGCAATTGCTCCTGTCCTCTTGTACACATAAGGCTATGTTAAAAAACTAGACTTTTGTTTAGAATTATATATATAATATATCCCTATGTATTTATAGAAAATACAAACAGAATTTGCAATTGTATCAGATGTTCTCCAACGTGTATAAACATGCCATGTATTTATAACTACACTCTGAACATATAAAAACTTTAATTACATAATTTTTCTTTTGCTATAAAACCCAGTGTTTGATTTATGCAGTAGCTACAAATGACTGCAGCACTAGAATAAAACTGCTTATTAAGAGGAGGAGAATCACTGAACCGCAGCACAGTCCCCAGTGTCAGAACTAAAATGGACTGTTGAAAATGTGTCACACATCATTAAGTTATAATAGCCAACCACAGCAACTCTCGGGCATTGTAGGCCACACATACTGTTAAAATAGCATCACATTTTAAGGTATAAAGAAACGTCACCGTTTCTTAGAAAGCAAGGCATAATTAAAAAGTAAAAGTATTCGGTTATCTCCATGACGCAGAAATGGAGATGAAGGCTGAGGACAAGTCTGCCTACCTTCCATTGCCCGTTTAAAGAAGACCTTGCAGCTCCCACAGGTGAGCACGCCATAGTGACAGCCAGATGCTTCGTCCCCACAGATTAAACAGATCTTCTGAGGTAAGGAATCAAAGCCATACTGTGGATTCTGGCTGGTTTCCGAATCTGGCCTTGAAATGCAAAACAGGCTCCACTTAGTTTTAGGTTCACTGCTATCTGATAAAGAAAGCTTTTTTAAACTGGCATTGATAACACCAAAGCCTTTTTTACACAGAAACATATTATTTAGTCATATTTTTGGTTTGTGTTTTAGTTTTTTTTTATAAAGGTCTCATAAAGCCAGATTGGCTTTAAACTTCCTATATACCAGACACAGGCCTTGAACTCATGAACTTTCAGCCTCCAGCCTCCAAGTGCTAGGAATAGAGGATTTTCCCCCATACCCAGTTTAAGAGGTGCTGGGGACAGAAATCTGGGCTTAGTGTATGATGGGTAAGCAGCAACCTTTCTAGGAACTGGAGCCACATCCCCAGCTCCCAGGACCAAACACACACACACACACACACACACACACACACACAATTTCAAAGTCAGGTGAACTGAACTTGCTACTTCATAAACTGCGTATATTGGGTTCATTGAACTTGCAATTTATTAGACATTCCTTAACAGTCATAGAAGATGGGCCAGAGCATCCTTTCACGTTCACAAATCTAGAAACTCCCGTTTAAAAAGAGATCCTTATACAGAAAGGATTTTGTCTTTGGAGGATGAAATGTGACATCCTTCCTGAATGCTGGGTCCCAACCAACGCGGCTGAGTTTTAGGAGTTTAAGTGACCTTAGCAGTGGTTCCGTTTTGAAAACACCACCCTGTAACGATTCATTGCTCTAACATAAATATAGATGTTATTTTAAGGTATCGTTAACACACACTGACTTTAGTTTGCCTGGTCACAACACAGGAGACAGGAGACCACAGATCTGAGCGTTTTTTTTTTTCTGGCTACACTGTACTTGAGTATAAACCACCTTCCAAATCCTTCCTTCTTGCAGTTTACTTCACTCTTGAGATTCCTAGGAAAAACTGGGCCAGAGACCTGCCCGGATCCCTGAGGTGTTTCTGCTTTCAGTTCTGAAGCCACATTTAGGCCCCACCTCTCCCAGAGGACCTGCGCCTTAGTGCCTCAGTCTCTCCAACACACACACAGCGTCCATGTCCTTCTCAGGAAGTATTTGATGAATATAAGGAAGCACTCAACCCACTAGAAGGCATCCCAACACCCCGGTTCTCAGGACAATTTCTGCAGGTTTTGGAACAGGGTAGTCCCGCTTCTGAAAGTTTTCAGTGTTTGAGGGAGGATGCAACAAAACTATCTGCACCTCTTTTAAGCCCCGAGAAAACATAAAAAGAAGGGAGGCACAGGCAAGAGGTTGTCGGGTCTCCAAGGCCTAGGCCTCCCAGACACCCTGCTACCTTGAGCTGCTGGAGGGTGGGACAGAGCGGGGCCCGGGGCAGGTGCTCACCTCAAGTAGTTGAGATATGGCGTGTAGACCTGGGGCAGGCTGTCCTTGAGCACGGCGGCCTGGTAGCCCAGCTGCGGGAGCCCGTTGAGACCTAGCGGCGGGTAGATGGCGGCGGCTGCCGAGGCAGCCTGAGTGGCGGGCAAACTGTCCCTCGGGAGCAGGCAAGAGCCGGTGGTCGGGGGTTTGCAGGGCAGAGGCGGGAATGAGCCCTGCGTGGGCGGCGCGCCCTCAGCTTTGTACAGGATGCACTCCAGCGCGGATCCGGAAGAGGACGCCGGCGACACCGCAGAGCTGCCGGGTCCGCTGGCCACCGCGGCTTCTCCGGGCCTGGAGGAGGGAGCTCGAGGCGGCGCCGGCGTCAGCGGGAAATCTGGAAAGGTGACAGCGCTGGCTCCAGCCACCAGGTAAGAGCGCGGTGAGCGCGCAGCTGCCTCGGCTCCTTCCTCCTCCTCTTTGATCTTCAAGCTTGGCGGCTGGAAATCGCCATAGAGAGGGAACGCGTCCTCTTTGGGGTCGCCGTCCTGCGGGTAGGTGCAGTCTGGGAAGTCGCCGCAGGGCACCGGCGGTGATGGCGCGGAGGGCGAGCCTCGAAGAGGGGCAATGGAGCCCTGGGCTGAGGCCCCGCCGTCGTAGCTGTCCCCCTCCAGCAGCTGCCGGGTGCGGGCGGCCAGGAGCGCGTGGTTGAGAGGCAGAATGGGCACGTGGATGAAATCCACTAGTGTGGTGGCCAGTGGGGAGCGCCCGGGCGTCAGGGGAGCGTCTTGCTCCAAGGAGACCCTGGGAGCAGAAAATCGGGAATCTTCTTTGGGAACCAGGGTGACGCCTCCTGGGGCCGCTGCAGGCGCGCAGGCTACAACTCCTCCTCCGCTGTTCGTGCCTTCCAGTGCTAGAGGTTTGCTCTTTAGAAGCGGACCCCCGGAGCCCTCAGTCTCTAGACCACAGTCCTCCTCCTCCTCCTCCTCCTCCACTGCAGATGACTTCGGAGAAGGCTTCACTCCTGCGGGCCAATGAGCACTCCCTGAGTTCGGGAGCAGCAGCTGCCGGGGTGGTGACAGCCCCTTGGACAGCACCTTCTGCCCCGCTCCTGTCCTGGAGCTGTCGCCAGCCTTGCTCTCTGCCTGGCTCATGAGCAGGGATAACTCCTTGGTAGCAGGGACACTGCGGGGTTCTTCTGGAAGCACCGATCCAAAGAGACACCAAGATGTGATGTCCTCGCAGGCTGGAGGACTGGTGTGGCTCTGCTCAGTCTCCGAGGGCGCCAGTATCGTGTCTAACACACTGTCTAAGAGTCTGCTGTCCTTCTCCGGGGCTCTGGGACTGCTCCCTCCTGCCCCACGAGAGGCGTCGACTCCAGAGACCGCTCCTTTCACTTCGGACAGCGACTGCTGGTTCTGTGCTTTTCCGCCTGGGAACTCCGGACCCTGGCAGGACCGAGGGAAGAACAGCCTCTCGTCCAGGGAAATGGGTATAGGAGAGACTACAGACGCTGCGTCCGACGGCTGGCTCCTCTGAAAGATACAGGGGTCCAAGCGTCCAAGCGAGGGGGACCCGACGTGGGTGGGGGAGGGCGCGGCTGTCGACGCGTGGGGTGCCCGCGGATCCTTTGCCGGCAGCTCAGTCATGACGACCCGAGCTCCCCTTTTCTCCTCCCCTGTCTCCAGGGAGGAGGGAAAAGAGAAGGAGGAGGGGGTGCCGGTGATATAGGGGCAGAGGGAGGGGGAAGTGGGTGTTGAATCGCAAGGCCCTTGGGATCTCCACCTCCTGGCCGGGAGGGGCGGTGCTGGTCAGCTCCTGTCCTTACCCTCCACCCAGAGGCAGAGGAAGGGTGGCAGTGGCGCTGTCCCAGCGGTGGGGTGAGGGCAGGAAGAGGTAGCTAGAGCAAGCTGATCTCTGAACTGTAAGGGTTCTTCAAAAGACTTTTTCTGTGTCTGTCTGGGTGCTCAAGCGTCCCGCGCTGGAGTGGTTGGTGCTGCGAAAAGGGCTTCTGCTATCTGCGGACTTGTTCCCTTGGTAGAAACCCGGACATCTAGGAAGTCTGCCCCACAGTCCTAGCTAAAATCCTGGGGCAATCCATTCTTAGTCATCCTACTGCGGCGGCAGCTTCTAAAGCTCCCTGGGTTCTTTCCAGTCTCAGCAGTCTCTGGTTTCAGGTTCCTTTGGGAAACCCCAAGGGAAGCAAGTTCTCTTTGGGCTTGCAGAATCATCACACTCGCAAATACTACAAAGCATAACTGATAGTGACAGTCTAGACTGGCTCCGTGTCTTTCTAACAAGCCTTGCACTCTAGGAAGACCCGCCCAAAGCCCCTCCTTAGCCAATCACCGGCTAGATCCAAAACTCAGGAGCTGGCATTCCTGCCACCCATTAATCTGAGTTCCACTTGGAATATCAAGCGCTCTGGGAAGAAACCTCCTACGCATATCAGATTTTATACTGTCAGTTAAGTATACCAGGCACAGAAGGGAGAAAAATACATCCTATCAAAAGCTAAATTACATGGATTTGAAATCTGTAAATATTCTACATAGAGAATGGCATTTAATGACATTATCTCTTAAAATAAATATATAGAAAATGATCCCAAATATTTTAATTTTTATTACATGTGCATGTCTCTGTAAGAGCATGCCACATTGTGCTCAGAGGCCAGAAGAGAGGGTGGGGGCCATTAGAGGTGGAGTTACAGGAGGTTGTGAGGGTTGACTGGAGCCCTCTGAAAGAACAGCAAGTGTTTGTGTGTGTATATTACTTACTTGGCTGACTGTCCTACCTGTTCCTAAATGTAGGAGACACATTCAAATTATTCTTGTGACAAGGGGTCACACTCTTTTTGAGGGCCACTGATGTGACTTAGCAGTTTAGGAGTGGAAGACAATTGGTAACAATCTCTACCTGTGTGAGGAGCTTGAATGCTGAGTGTCATATTTGGCTTGTCCTAATGTATCCCTATATATTCATAAAGTTCCCTTCAGTCCTAAGTAAATACCCTGTGTCCCATCTGAAGAGCTCAAGGGGGGAGGCTCACCAGTGATTTCTCCTCTCAATGTTTCTCTACTCTTAGAATAATTCTCATTGACCTATAGCAACAAATCACTGTTAAATTAATGAGAACACTGTGGAGTGACATGAGTAATTGAAATATTTCATACACAGCTACAAATCATATACATATATAATCATTTCCATGCTCACCCCAAGATCAGTGGGTATCATGACACTGTCTTAAATATGCCTTATTCAAAACTGAGCTGGCCATTTAGAAAAAAATCCCTTGAGTATGTCCAGGTCTATTTATGCTAATGCCTTGCAGTTATTCTCACCCAGGTCTAGAAGAAACATTCAAGGCTCCAACGCTCCAGGGAAGGTGGGGCTGCTAGAGGCAGGGACCCTGAATGCCTGAATCACCAGGGAGGCACTGCATATGAGAAGTAAATCTCTGTTGCATTGGACCACTGGTTTTGGATGTTAACTATCCAAGCAATGAGTTGTTGCTGACTAATTTAGATGTGAGAGAATTAGGGAGGTAGAAGAGAATTCAAGGAAGCAGTTATTTTATGTCCTTAAGGCATCAAATGGTAAAATGGAGTGTGAGAATGGCAGGGAGCATTAGGGACAGAGCACAGAGTAAGTGTGGGAAGGAAAGAAATGAGGTTAGCAGTGGCCTCCTAAACACATCCTCCTATACATGCATGTATGTATATATGTATGTATGTATATATGTATGTATNTATATGCATGTATGTATATATGTATGTATAATGTATATGAAGAGCATTGACCACAGACTAAGTCAGATGTAGAATTTTTGCCTTCAAAGGTGCACTCATGCTCTTTAAAATCCGTTTTTACTGTCTTTCTCATCTCTTCCTCGCAATTTCACTAAATCCAGTTGCTGATGATCTGCCTCTGTCATTGTTTATTAGGGCTCTAGAGTCCTGCCGGGTTCACTGTTATGCTAAATTATTTGCTATGCATTGATGTAGGATTCCCCTCTGTATGCTGTGAATACTATTGGTTAATAAAGGAACTGCTTTGG